>BQNB010031462.1:0-53963 GCA_026074375.1 Tanacetum coccineum | reverse complement strand
CCTTAAACAAAAAGACAAGTTGTAAGAAACACAAATGTGATTAAACCAGGCATGTATCGAATTGACATTAGGACAACACAAACTAAAGCACCTCAGCTGCCTTGAACTTCTAGGAATACTAATCCTCGCGTGTCTACGTCTACAGGAGTAATTCGCAGAACTAATGTTAGCAGACCACAGCTTAGGAGCACTCAAATGAAAGATAAGGTCGTGCCAAAAAATAGTCAAGTGAAGGATAAGAAGACTGAAGTAGAAGACCACCCTAGGATTTCTAGTATTTCTAATAAAACAAAGTCTGTAACTGCGAGTAATGACAGTTTAAAATCCAGAACTTCGAATGTTAATGATGTTTGTGCTACTTATGGAAAATGTGTGTTTAATTCGAATCATGATGCTTGTGTTTCTAAATATTTAAATGACGTGAATGTTAGAACTAAGAAGCCTAAAGTAGTGCCAATTAGTACTAGAAAACCTAAAAGTCAAGCGAACAAATCTGTTGCAACCCCCCCTAAGAAAACAGTTGCATCAGAATCCACTATTTAAAAATCCAGGAGTTACTATAGGATGTGTATGAGAATACTAGTAAGGCATAGAAATGGTGGATTGAACAACAATGCCTATCAGGATATAAATAGGTTCCTACGACAAAAACAAAATGGGTGCCTAAAGTTAGGAATGAGAATGTGAAAAAGAAAGTTAGTTTTGCTATAGATAATGCATCTAGGATAACTAAAGTCTTGAAACTCACAAATACGTTAAGATCCAATTTGTCAAGTATTCCATCGTCCTCTAATTCTCTTGCAGATTGTTCAAATCATCCTATTCATTTTTGACTCTGGATGCACAAAGCACATGACGGGCAATCTAACGCTGTTGTGCAATTTTGTTGAAAAATATCTGGGTACCGTTCGGTTTGGCAATGATCAGTTTGCACCAATTATTGGTTATGGATATCTGGTTCAAGGAAATAGTACGATCAACATGGTTTATTATGTCGAATGCCTCAATCACAATCTCTTCTCGGTTGGTCAATTTTGTGATGCGGATTTGGAGGTTGCTTTCCGGAAATCTACGTGTTTCGTTAGAGATCTTCAGGGAAACGATTTACTAACCGATAACCGTGGATCTGATTTCTATATAATTTCCCTTCAAGAAACAACTTCATTAACTCCAATCTATATCATGGCTAAAGCCTCACCAACTCAAACATGGTTATGGCGTCGAAGACTTTCTCATCTTAACTTAGACTACATCAACTTGCTTTCAAAGAAGGATGTCGTGATTGGTTTACCAAAACTAAAATAAAATATGTCAAGATCAACAATGATCTTCTTGAAAGTGAGTAAAAGCAAAAGAAGTTCATTCAAGACTAAGGCTTGTTCCAAGTTTTCAAATAACGGACAAATATGCTTCTATGACTTATGTGTCCCAATGCGGGTTTTGTTGCTTAGCATAAATGGGAAGAATATATATTCTCGGTATTGTAGGCGACTACTCAGATATACTTCGGACTTCTATTTCTAAGATCCTAAGATGAAAAACACCAGAAGTTCTAAAAGATTTCTCACAATGAGTTTAACGAATATTCAAAGCCTAGTAATTTATGTTCGAACTGACAGAGGCACAGAGTTCTTAAACAAGACACTCCATGCATTATTCAAAGAACAATGAATTGAGCATCAAACTTCCACCCCTCGAACACCTGAACAGAACGGCATTGTCGAAAGACAAAACTGTACTCTCATTGAGGTTGCTCGCACGATGCTTTCAGCTTCTAAACTTCCTTTGTTCTTTTGGGCTAGAGCAATTGTAACCACATGCTATACTAAAAACAGATCTATCATCATCCCGACACATAAAAAAATGGCATATCACATCATCAATGACAGGAAACTTTCAATTAAACACCTTCACATTTTTGGTTGCACGTGTTACCTAACCAGAGATGGTGAAAATCTGGATAAGATGAAAGAAAAAGGGGATCCGTACATTCTGGTGGGATACTCCACTCAGTCTAAGGGATATCGTGTTTACAAAAAGAGAACCCGATTGATAGTTGAATCCATACATCTTAGATTTAATGAAATGAAAGAGATGTCAGAGACGTCTGTTGCTAATGACACTTCAGGCCTCGTTCCTCAACGACAAAAGGCGTCAGATTATGACAACTCTGGCCTCGTCCCCCAACAACAAAATGTTTCTCCTACAGCTGATACAACAGTTCCGTCACAACAAGATTTGGATCTTCTTTTCGGTCCTTTGTACGATGAATTTTTCACTACATGTACTTCAATTGTTAACAATTCTTCTTCTCCCACTGACAATTCTAAACAACAAGACACACCACCTACAACGAATATTCAATCTTCAACAGAACTAACAACTCTAACAAATGTTAATGTTGAGGAAAATGATGATAATCAAGTAGCAGATACATAGTTCCAACAAGATGAATTTATCAATCCTTTTTGTACACCGGTATGAGAAATTGCTGAGTCTTCCTCACACAATATTAATAATTCAAATATGCATACCTTCTATCAACCATACGATTCCAAATACCGATCGACAAAAGATCACCTGCTAGAACAAGTTCATGGAAATCCATCCAAGCCTGTGCAAACAAGACGACAACTTGCAACAGATCCTGAAATGTGTATGTTCGCGCTCATCGTGAGTACTGCTGAACATGCAGGAAGAACTTCATCAGTTTGACAGACTACAAGTTTGGGAATCATTGACAAACCCTTTGGCAAGAACGTAATCAGGCTAAAGTGGTTATGGAAAAACAAAAAAGATGAAGACCAAACTGTAATTCGCAATAAAGCACGACTTGTAGCTAAGGGTTATGCTCAAGAAGAGGGTATTGATTTCGAGGAATCATTCGCTCTAGTTGTTCGCTTGGAAGCTGTTTGGATTTTCCTCGCATATGCTGCACACAAGTCTTTTCCAGTTTATCAGATGGATGTGAAAACGGCATTTCTTAATGGTCTACTGAAGGAGGAGGTTTATGTTGCACAACCAGACGGGTTCGTTGATCATGATCATCCAGAAAAGGTTTACCGTTTAAGGAAAGCTCTATATGGATTAAAGCAAGCTCCAAGAGCCGTATGATATAACTCTCAAAATTTTTGATTTCCAAAGGTTTTACTAAAGGTAACAGAGCCGATTTATTCATAATAAGATACGGGGAGGACATTCTATGTGCAAATTTATGTTGGATGACATTATTTTGGGTCCACAACCTAAATTTTCTAAACGATTTGAACATTAATGCACAGTAGATTTGAGATGTCCTTAATGGGAGAAATGAAACTCTTTTTAGGACTTCAGATCCACCAATCCCCACGCGGTATCTTTATCAAGGCCAAATACACTTTAGAAATACCTAAAAAACATGGTATGGAAAAAAGGACAAAAGCATTGGATACACAATGGCAACCAAACTAAATTAGATGCCAGGACTAGAGTGGTGAACCCATAGACCAATTGATACTCGTAGTAAAATCGGGCCACTTCATGTAATACTAATATCTAGTAGACCAGACATATGAAAGAAACAGTATGTTATTGTGCAAGGATATCAAGCAAGACTGACTGAAAAAAACTCAAAGAGTTAAACAGGGATATTTCGGTTACTTAAGGTTATGGTACCATTAACATAGAAACTCTGGTATCGAAGGATTCCAGCTTTGAACTATCACCTTTTCAGTTGTCGATCATGGCCGGTTTGCGTGATACTCGCACTCTCTCTATGCGCGCGTTCTGGAGGAATGTCACAGTTCCTAGTGATAAATGTGTGTGTGTGGTGGGTGTGGTGTGTGTGAAGCAAGACTGTACTGCGTGTGTGCATACGCAGAGGCTGAAATACATGGCGTTTATAAAAGTTGTGTCTCAAGTAATGGGATGAGGTCACACTAGGCATCTCGCTCTTATGGCTTCAACTACAAAAAAATACTATTGTTGCGATCTCAATCAGCCATAGCAATTCATGCAACCCCGATGCAGCACTCCCGTACCAGCATATCCATACTCGGTATCCTTCATAATGAACAGGTGAAAACGTATTAATTGAATTGTACATTGTTAGAACTGAATATCCAAGTGGATGACTTTGTTTACTAAAAGCCTTACACGAAGATAGGTTTCTGTTCTTGTCAGGCGAATTGGTATGACGATGTTTGGATCCAGCAGAACTGGAGGTTATGACAAATGAATATGCTTGATACTTAATCAAATATCGACTTGTACATATTTTTGAAAAAAAAAAAGACAAAATATAAAATTCAAAAGAAAATACAACTATCAAATTCAGAAAATGTTTCACAAAAATATATTCTCGACATGTCTCTTGGAATGATAACATTTACGTACTAGATATGTTGATTAATATCGACACTGGTGCGTGTAAATGAAGTTGGAATAACAGAGTTTCAATGCTTTCATTTCAAAACATGTCATTTCTATTTTTCTCTATGACTTGTAATTGCTCTCAGATTGCAACTCGGACCCGAACGACAAAGGAGAGTGTACGCATAAGTGCGCTTATCCTTAGCGTTAGAAGAGAAGTCTTCTAACATTTGGTTTTTCAAAAAGTTGAACACAATTTTTCAAGAATTTCTCACTGACGATTCAAAATCTTTCAAAATTGTGTGTTCAACACTCCATCCCTCATATTGTTTTACAAGACAATTATTCTACATTTGGTGTCATTTTTAAATGAGTCAATGTTTGAGGGGGAGTTTTTCAAAAAACAATGATTTAATGATTGTTGGATACATCATAACATGACAATTCTTATGTATTCAACACATTATAAAAGGTCTTAATAACATCTAAGAGATAATAATGACTATTAAATAGATTGTTTGTTATAAGATGATTAGGTGGTTGAGCACAATTTTTCAAGAATTCTTCAATGACAATTCATAATCTTTCAAAATTGTGTGCTCAACAATGCTAACCCTCAATTTTATATTCCTTTTACAACTTGGTATCATTGTTTTTGGTGTCAAACATATGTAAAATCGAGGGGGAGCAAGTTTATGTTCCATGTAATTCATGCTACGTATAAAAGTCCCCACATAATTTTCATGACAAATTTTAATCATAAAGTATTTCAAAAACTAAGTGAATTAGTATTTAAAATAAGGGGAGAAATGTAATTAAAATGTGATCTTGAAATTAATAAGTGATCTTATCGACTCAAAGTGCTTGATACTCTTCTGAAAAGGTTTTATGGTTACGATCTCATACCCTACAACATCTTATTCCATGATGATTCTGAAGTCATAAGGTGGTAAGGTTAGGCATTTGTCCTATGATCCAACCAGAACCGGAGGGATCTACCCAAGGATACTCCATAGTTAGAAATAGCAGTTCTTAGGTATGATTGGAGATGAATGAGTATAAGGGAATAATGCCGACTAAGATTGAGCTAACAATCACTAACAACGGTTTTAGTAATGACGTCTTAGTAAGGCATTGAAGGGGTGAAGAAATTAAAAAGAAAATGTATGGATTAAAGGGGTCTTCAGAAATGTAAGCCATCCACACAACTTAGGAGAATACCTGGGTCATACATTTGCTGTCAGAATCATAATGTTGATTTCTGAAATTGAAGACGAACATTTCATGGACCCGGTGATGCAATGAAAACCCTTTCCCTAGCATTAGGCTTTCCTCTCAACTGAAACTTGTCTCATTTGTCACGGAGATACACAACACTTATATTGGAACTTTCTCACTCCGAGTTAGTTGATATTGAATAGTGTGGAAGTCTGCTCCAGCATTCCGATTATTTACTTAATTCAAAAAGCACTATGCAGTCTAGAGCCAAGAGATCCATAAATAAACTCATTAGGTCACATTCCATTACTAAACAATTGTTGAACACCAATTTGTTGCACAAGCTTAGTTTACAAGAGGTCCTAGCATTAGCCTTGTTGATTCATGCTAAGACACATCCGAGTGATACTCTATGTTACTCACAATTAAGATGGAAAATCCGGCTTTGAGACTTAGCATCAAAACATGATCTTGGTAGGTGACTTGTGAGATTCTATATGGAATCAAACTGTGTGGTTCAATTGGAAATGAATGTTGGTAGCGATCAATGTGAATCAACTTTGTTCCAGGAAATGGAATGAGGCTTAATCAGAAAGATAGTAACTATCTGATTCACTCTTACAGGTGTTGTCTGCTTTGAGACGTTTCGATAATGAGAACTAGCAAGCATGGTAAATCTAATACACCTGTGTTAGAAGATCCTACGCTTTGAGCTGGAAACCCTGTATGGAGACTCTTTGAATCTACCTGTGATCATAGGTACATTATTTAAAACTTTTACCATACGGTCCTTACGGAACGAAGGTTAATTCTAACCAAATCGGGACGAATGACAAAAGCCATTATTCGTACCACACGCTTTTTATTGCTAACTGTTTTATTTCAGGATACATAATGTGGAGATGGTGATGCCTTATTCCAGCTGAGTCAGATTCATTACCACATGCTCATGCTCAAACTACAAAGACATACTATAAGCATCAAGATTCAAGAATCATTGAAAGCTCATATAATTAAAGACAAGACTTCCACACAAACTCTGATATACAGATCTTCCTTCAAAGATATCAAGTCCATCAAGGGCTTGTTGTTAGCAAGCTTTCAAGATGCTGCAAAGTATGAGCTGTTGGTCAAAGACATGGATCGCAAGGCGGCAAAGACGATTCAAAGATGGAAGGATAAAGATTTAAAGTTCTCAGACGGAAAAGACAAAGTCAAATGACTGATGACAAAGGGCTCGAGGATACAAAGATCGCAAAGGCAATGAAAAGGACAAGCCTACAAAAACAGATAAGACCAAGACAAAGAACAAGAGCTTAACGACAAAAGCAATCTCATTGATCTCACGAAGGAGTATCATAATGAACTCACTTCGGGGGAGATTGTTAGCCTCAAAATATTGAGTCAAACAAGGAAGTTCGTTCATTAATTATATTAGGTCTCGGTCATTAATTAATAGTACGTTGTATTGTATAGGATAGATGGGTGTAAACGGGATTCATTTAATGTAATCTAAACCGGTTACGTGTATCGGGCAAAGCCTACAGTATCTCGAGGCCGGCCAGTTAGAAATTACTTAAAGCTAGTAAGCCTTTTAGTTAGGTATTAATTACCACTTCTCCATGGATGGAGAATGGTTGTTGGTTTTCCATTTTGTATTTTCAAAGTTATTCAACTCCACGTTTTCTCTCTTTAGGTTTCCTTTATAGTTTCTCTCTCTGCAAGTATTTCGCATCTCCTAGCATATTTTCTTGTTCATCTATTATGAAGTGATGTGATTTTTTAGGATTCCGACTGCCACTTCATAAAGTGTAGGCATAAGTCATAACCTATAAGTATAAATGAATTGAATGGCTTAAGACATGAAAAGTTTCAGGATACCATTGAATAAGATTCAACTTACACATGCTTAGGATAAGACTTGACCAACAAGTCTTATTATGAGAATGACTCCTTCCAAGATGTCATAGGATAAGAAGTATTAACATATGATGATTGTGGGTTTGAATAGACTAAGTGTTGTATTGAGAGATTCCTAAATCCTCAAGGTTTCTTTGTTAAGCATTATGTATGCTTTTCATGTTTGAGGTGTTTAAGGATAAACATTATCGTAAGACTTTAGGTCAAACTAAATGTTGATGATAAGGATGAATTGGTTGAGGAAACATAAACGAAGAAGGATGAGCGTGGATAGAAAGGGAAGGTGTTAACTATAGGTTTGTTGGGTGTTGATACACGTCCGAACACACAATTATATATATAATATATAAGGATTATATCAAATAATAGTATAGTAAGTATTTTCCGTCGGGTTCAAGAAACAAACTTTTAACCAAAGTTGTCTCAAAAACCTCCCGGGTCGTTTTCCCTCGACGAAGCGTGAATTAAAAATCGGTTAAGTCCGTGATCATGCATTTTGAATGGTTTTAAAGATTTTGATTTGGTTGTCTAAATCCTATAATATATTGACAAAAAAAAAAAAAAAAAAATAAAAAAAAACAAAAAAAAAAAAAAGTAGATAAATGCACGAAAACAAGTAAACAAGAAATGAAAAATTAAACACGTAAGCATTAAAACGTAAACGAGAATTAAAAACAAGACATTTAAAACCTAAATTATCAAAATTAAGTCCTAAAATGATCTTTTTGGTTTTTATAAGTCTTAATTGACTAAAAAGCTAGAACAAAGAAAACTAGACCAAAAACGGAAAAGATTTAAGCTTAAAAACACTAAAAACATGAACGGGATTCAATCCCGTTCTTTAAAAAACCAAATTTTGCAATTTAAACTCTACGAAAGCAAATCTAATTTTCCTAGGTTCTAAATGTTAAAAGAAAATTTTCTAAAAAAGAATTATATTTTTTGACTTTTTTTAAATTTTTTATGAATTAAAAACGATTTTAATGAAATTAAATGTTTAAAAATACTAAACTATTTAATAAAAATCTGAAAAAATAGCAAAAGTAGCTTGAACAATGTAGAATCTAAGAAAAATAAGTTGGGAAAAACAGCTTATCAAATAAGCTGTGAAATAAGCCAAAAACGGCTAATAAGCCAAACTGGCTAAAACGTATATAAAAGATTGATTGTGCAAAGATAAACCGAAAAAGACCCAAGGGCGAGTTGGTAGAGTGTGTGTGTATAAAACGTTTGGTTGTGGGGTTGAGGTCCCAGGTTCGAGCCTTGCTCACCCGGGGCTTCCCCTACTCCCAAATGTTTTTGCAAATTCCATTTTTTTCACAACTTTTTATAAAAGCAACAAATAAGCAATTTTTACAAAAGCACTTTTTTATTAAAGCTCAAAATAAGCACACAAATAAGCAATGAAAGACAGAAATGCTTTTTACTCTTAAGGGCTTAAAATGCTAACTGTTTAGGCTTTTTTACACTATTAAGCTAAAAGAAGGGCTAATAAGCTAAAAACAACTAAAAAGCTATACCTAATTAGCATAAATAAACAAAAATAAGCAAAGAGTTTAAGCTAAATTAAGCTATAAAGGACATAAATCTTAAAAAGCTATAACACTTAATTTTTTTAAAGCTAAACTGCAAATAAGCTTGAATAAGCTCAAAACTAAAGGGAATAAGCTAAAATAGGCTTAATATAACCTAATAAGCTTAATGGAACACAAAATAAGAAAATTTAATAAGCCAATATGCTTAAATAAGCAAAAGAGCTTATTTGGCTAAACCTGATAACAAAACAGCAAAGGGGGGGGGGGGGACTTTTGAGCATAAAAATAAGCTCAAAGACAGATTCTTATGGCTTAGAAACTTATAAGCCCTTAAAACTTATATAAAAAGCTACAAGAATCAACAATCAAAAAGCAGTTTGATTTTCAAATAAGCCCTTAAAAAGCTTCATGAAAAAGCTGTTTCTCAAAGATTTCTACACTTGGCAAAATTTTCAATCTTTACAAACCATCACTTTTGAGCTTAAAAATAAGCAAACAAACAGATCCTTATGGCTTTAAAACCTCAAAAGAGATTAAGCTCTTACCTCAAAGAACAAATAACAAGAATCAAAAGAGAGTTTGAAATTAAGAATAAGCAACAATGATCAATTGAAAAAGCTGTTTCTTCTTTTTAGGACACTTAGCAATAATTTGACGGGTTTTAGCAAAACACAAAACAAACTTGCAGGCCTAAGGCTTTGGTTTCTAACCTCTTTTAACACATGCATAAACACATAAACAACACAAAAGCATCAATAATATAAAGCACAATCAAATAAGCAACTAAAATAAGCTATAACATAACAGTTTCAAACCAATAACTCTTAAAACCTTAATTTTGAGTTTTAATACTTAAAAACTTTTAACAACTAAACTTTATGATGATTTTAAGTTAAACTAAGGTGCCCCAAAAGACTTAACTCATTTTGACCCGTTTTGACCTTCAAAATCAGTTAAACCAAACACCCCTTTAAAACTAATTTTAACTTTTTAACTTGATTCAAACTGTTTTAAGCTAAAACTTTTAAAAACCAGATGTTAACTAAGACTACTAAGCAATATTAAGCATATATTAACAACAAATAATCACTTAAATAAGCTAAAACAGATTATGCAATTATAAGCTAAAATAGACAGAAATTTAAGCAAACTTAAACTAATGACTTCTAAACTACAAGACAAGCATTTTAAGCAATAAACATCATAAATAAGCAGTAGTAAGCATAAATAAGCACAAATAAGCAGTAAATAAGCAATGCTACAGTGAAATAAGCTAAAACTTGGAAAAAAAGAAGACTTACAAAAATCCAAGCTTTTGTGAATGACTAAAGTACCCAAATTAGTTTATAAACATCATATAGCTTATCCACATAAGCACTAACCCATGGCCATCCAATATTTACCATGCTCCATGAGAGTTTCTTGATATTTTTGGTATTTTTTAGATTTTTATAAGTAAAACAGTTAATAAAAGTGATAAAACAGTAAACAAAGGCAAAGATTAAGAAGCTAAAAGCTTAGTGAAGCTTTTAGGTCAGATCAATAAGCTGCATCATAGCTTAAAAAGCTTAACAGGTTATATTAAATGATCAAACACAGAATCTTAAAAACAATACCTCAAACTTTTCATTAAAAACTTAAACTTTTACAAGGAATTTGAAATACAGAATAACTTTAAAAACTTAAATAAAAATTAAAAGAGACTAAAAACTTAGAAAAACTCTAAAAAAAACTCTCCTTACTACAAGGGTTAAGCCCTCTATTTATAGGCCGGATAGAAGGACCTAGACCCTTGGCTTGGTTTTCTTGTGTGAGAGGAAAAGAAGCTTCAATCTTGGCCCTTTAAATCATCTAGTGCTTCTTTAAATCCATCACAACCCTTGATTGTGTCCACGCAATCATTCCCCAATGATTGCCTTGAATCGCCAACGCGTCAGGTGCCAAAAACGTCATCTATTGCATCATTTAAGCTTCTAGAATGTGGGTTAAGTAGGTTTAACCTCAGGGTAAGAGTAATTTTAGGGATGGAGGGTGAACAATAACAATGGGGGAGTGAGCGGGAAAATAGGTTGCCTGTTTGTTTGGTGCAGGGTGAGAGTTTGGTGGATTTGCAAGAATGGTCCCTCTATTTTATATGAGTATATGCATTAAAGGTCCTTGGTGGTACAACTTTGGTCCTTGAAGTTATATTTGTGTTTGCACCGTTAGTCCTTTTAGGACTAACGGGGGTGTTATAAAGGGGGTTGTGGTTAACGGGAGTTATAAGGGTGATGGTGGGCTAGTTGTTGGGCCGGGTATTATAAAAATTGGACTTGGGCTTTTATTTATGTTTAAGGTGTATAAGATATAAGTGGGTTGTCCTGGGCCCACTAGGTGGGTACAGGTGGGCCCACTTTTGGTAGTTTAGGATTTCGGGTTCGGTTTTCGATGCTCTTTCCAAATCTACTTCCCGGGGTTGACTTTGACTTGATTAGACTTTGACTTTTTGTTGACTTTTGGCTTTGACTTGACTTCTCTTTCACGCTCTTTCCGTTCTCGTGCTCGGTTTTGTTGTTTTGGCTTCGATTTTTGTCATTTTCTTGGATATCCATTACCTGCATAATACAAATGTAAAACATACAAATACAATGTATTTTTGGTACGTTTTTAGTCATTTAAGTCCGATTTTAGTGGTCAAAGGTATGTGTAATTAAACACATACCAGCTTGCAAGGCATATCGCATATGTGCGGGTTCATGCATTATTATGGCTTTAGTGGACTTTTAGGGTTAAATTGACCTTTAATCTTTTCCCGTGCCACTACATGTTTCGGCATATGAGGCAATTATTAAAAGAACTTGTGTCTTCGGGCACATGCAGGAGTACATTATAGGGTTTGGTCAATTTGTAATGTTTCCTGTGATATTAGCACGCCTAAAAACTAAGTTAACAAAATTGTTTTTTCTTAACTTGTGTTACAAAGATGTTTTGCATGCTTCTTTGTACATCTTTTAACACATGTTTTATAAAACTTATGTGTATACCCTATTTGCCCATAAAGAGCTTTATCTAGCTTACACACGTGGTTGGGGAATTCACTGCTTTCAAACCCATGTGGTTGTTGAACATAAACTTCCTCTAAGATTTTCCCATTTAGAAATGCACTTTTCACATCCATCTGATATACCATGAAACCCATGTAGGCAGCATATGCAAGAAAAATCCTGATGGCTTCAATTCTTGCAACAGGTGCAAAGGTTTCATCATAGTCAATCCCTTCCTCTTGTCTGAACCCTTGAGCAACCAGCCTTGATTTGTTCTTGATAACAACCCCATTCTCATCCATCTTGTTCCTGAAGATCTACATGGTCCTAATGATGATTTAGCTCTTCTTGCATTACAATAATCTAACCTTCTTCTTCAAGAGCTTCAATCAGCTTCTTTGGTTTAATTTTAGAGAGATAGTTGACAAATAAGCATTCATGAGCTGATGTAGCTTCAGAGTCTTTGATTCTGCTTCTAGTGGTTACACCAGCCTTAAGGTTCACTATGATGTGTAACCAATCAATGGTTTTTCCTCTCTAACCTCTGTCTTGAGGGACAAGAGGGTTAATGGATACATCAGTTGATGGTGAAATGATTATTGGTGAGGGTTCAGCTTCACTGATTGGTTCATTGATGATAGAGTCTTAAACTTTAGCAGGTTCAAGGTTATCAGCTAATTCAAAACCATCAAGTTCATTGTAAACAAGATGATCATCAGCAATTGTAAAACCAGGATGATGTTAATCAAAATTTATCTTCTGAGGAGAAGGAGTAATATGATTAGGATATGTGATGTTGTTTGTGGAAAAGGGGATTATATGCAAGAACATAAGGGAAGTAATCATCATTGCTTGAACTTTGAGATAGTTAGCTTCTTGGTACAAGGAATTCATACACACACACACACACACACGATTTCATTGAAGATGATTTCATCACCCTCTGAGCTTGATTTAGAAATTACTTCATCATCTTCATTGAATGTAACATGATACGTTTCTTCCATTTTTTGTCTTTTAATGTCAAATATCCTGAATGATTTGGCCACTGGAGAGTAGCCAAGAAAGAATCCATCATCAGCCTTTTCATCAAACTTTCCTAGGTGGTCTCTGTGATTGTGCACATGATAACCAAATACACGAAAGAGAGCAGATATCCAGAGAACTCCTCTGACACATCATATGTTGACTTTACTGTCTTCTTTATGATGATAGATCTATTATGATGTAGCAAGCAATGTTCACAGCCTCTTCCCAAAACTGTTTAGGGAGATTTGCACTATTTAACATAGTTCTAGTTGCTTCAATCAGGGTTCTGTTTCTTCTTTTAGCTACACCATTTTGTTCAATGGTACAAGGAGATGAGAAGTTTTGAGAAATCCCTTTTCATCACAGAATTCTTCCAATTTGTGGTTTCTGAATTCAGTGCCATTATCACTTCTCAGCTCCTTTACCCTTACTTCATTGAGATTTTCCATCTTTCTGATAAAAGACATGATGCAATCAGCTGCATCACTCTTTTTCTTTAAGCAAAATACCTAGGTGTACCTAGAGTACTCATCTACAACGACTAAGGTATATTTATTGTGGCTGATGGTTTGAGGTTTAACAGGTCCAAACAAATCCATATGAAGGAGATGTAAGCACTTGCTGATGGAAAAAGAACTCTTGTTTTTGAATGTAGCTCTATGGTGCTTCCTTTTCTTACATGCTAAACAAGTTTTGTTTATTGAGAAAGTAAGAGATGGAATACCAGCTACAAGGTTTTTTCTTGCAAGTTTGTTGATGTTTTTGAAGTTGAGGTGAGATAATCTCTTATGCCAAATCCAGTTAACACTGTTTGATGCTTTGGCAAAAAAATATGCATTGCTTTCTTCATTATAAGATGACATGTCAATGACATACATATCTCTTCTTCTTGGAGCAATAAGTACAACTTTATTGTTTTGGTTGAATATGATTTCCCGAGTCTTGAGAAAAAATACGAACTTTAAAGTTACATCAGATAACTGGTTATGCCTAATCCAGTTGTGTTTAGACATTCCACATATGAAACCCTGTGAAATGTGATTACATTTCAGTAACACTAAGTCATATCCCTCTGTAGACACCTAAGATTAATCCCCAAAACCACTTCAAGGGTAACTTGGTAACTTTCTTAATTTCTCTTTTAAAATATTATATTTTATATATATATTTTAGGTATACAAAACTACGAATCAATCCCGCACATACATTTTGAAACAGATTAGTTTCTATTGTGAACCCACTTTTTAGTGGGTTCAATGGATCGCTGATTAGCAATCCTTAGTTACCTGTTGTTAGAGGAAGGTTTCTTAGCAAAGTTAGCAGTTTCATGAGCTATGCTACCATAGATGTCACATCCAGGGTAGTACTCACACTCATCAGAGTGATGGTCATTAAAACCACATTACTTACAATCAATATAGGGCTTTGGAATCATAGGGGCCTTCCTTGATAAGGAACCATGAGATGACTGAGCTTTGAGCTTAGGTAGAGTTTTCTTAATAACAGCTTGTTCAGGGTGTTCCTTGGTCAGGTGATCAATGGATCCACATGTAGAGCACTTGGGTTTCATATAGCAGTCCTCTAGAAGGTGATTTCTGAACCCATAGTGTTTACAAGGTCCAAACCAAGTCTTTTGTTTTCCTTTGGGAGATTTAGAACTTCCTTATTGAGAGACAAATGAAGAGTTATCTGAAGGAGTCTTGATTTTCTCTTTAAGACCTTTTACCTCTTCCATCAGAGTATGAAGAAGTTACTTAGTGGATGAGTCGGCTTTCTTATCAGGACATGGGTCAGGGACATAGGGTGACTTGGTCTGATTCTTTTTCTTGGTGACATTGATAGATGATACTTTATCATTTGCTTGTTTAGTCCTTTTAGGGACAACTGTAGTCAGTATCAAGTCAGCAAGAGATATTACATCGGTTGATGTACCAGCGGGCTCAGCCCCTGAAAGCTTAGGAAGAAGAGGTAGAGGTTCCTGATTGTCACACTCAAACTCAGAGTCAGAGGTGATCTCAAGGGCAGTCTCAGATAGAGACGCATCAGCCTTGGTGAACACAACTTCCTTTGAGAAGATTATTTCCTTCTTTTTACTCCTTCCACCCAGGTCATGAATAATGTTACCAGGGACTTGCTCAGTGAGCAGTTGGTCAAAGGTGACTTTACTAAAGATCCATTTCTCAATGACCTTTTTTAAGTCAGACATCTCATCCTTCAGAGATTTATTTTCCAGATTTAATATGTCAATCTCATTTTGAAGGGAACAGTTCAAGGTTTTGGTATTTTTAAGGTCACAAAGTTCAGACTTACATGATGACAACTCTTGATTAAGAGAGTTAAACTTACTGAGCAAGTTTTTTCTCTGATCCTCCACATAATGGAGATCAACAAGGGTGTAGTCTAGGACATGTTTCCTTTCCTCACCATAAGTCATAGAAAGAAGTCTTTGTACCTTTTTCATGGTGATCTCAACCTACTGACCTGATCTAGCATCAGCCTTTCCAACATATGGCTCATCATCAACGATGGACATAAATGCCTTGACCCTAGTAACCCCTTCATCCTCAGAGGATACCGATTCTTCATCCCAGTCAAATGACTCATCAACCAATCCTTTTTCACTTTTACCCTTTGACATGACATCAATCTTTTTGGTAAGGATAGCTATCTCAACTTTGAGTCCTTTGTATTTCCCTTTGTAGTCCTTTTGATGATTGTTAACATTTTGATTGTTTTGAGGTGTTGAACTTAAGTAAGACTTGGGTTTGCTATATGTTTTGTTTAAAGAAGGATAAGAAGGCGTGGAAGTTTTGGTAGTAGGACAATCTTTCTGAAAGTGACCTAGTTTACCATAAGCAAAACGGGTTCCTTAGAATTATCCATAGGTTTCTTGGTTGATTCAACTCTTCCAGAACTTTTGTAGAATCTCTTCTGATTGGCTAGAAGTGCTATGTCATGAAACTCAACATTCAAATCAGCTAGAAATTCACTGCTGCTTCTGGTGTCTTCTTCAACATCTGAGTCACTGTCCTGCAAATGAGTGTTAGAAATTAAAGCTTTGGAGCTTGAGGTCTGAATAGTGAATCTAGTTGATTCTAACTCATAGATATGATCTATCAGGCCTTCTTCATAGTTGTATTTTCCATACAGAGTAGCCAGGCTATCATTTTTAATAGAGTTATTAGCCCTCTGAGTTTGATTCATACTCAGCCATTTCCTTCGTAAGCTGTTAACAAATGTGGCATTCACCTCAACTTGTGGAATAGAGACACCATTGTTTTCAAGGTCCCTCAAGTGCTTTAAAAGCATTAAATTTGAGTCTTAAGGCTATAATCTTGGTATTGCTTTTATTAGATGGTCTCTCATGAGCTAAGATTAGGTCAGTCCATATAGCTTTAGTAGTGGTACACTTAATGACAGACTTCATGACATCATTTAAGAGATAAGATATTATGATACCTTTGAGTCTTTGGTCTTGATTATCAAGACGTATGTCTTCATGTGACCATTGCTTTTATGGTTTAAGCAAGATGTTTGTAGAAGTGGACAATGATGACTTTGGCAAAAAGGTCTATTTTCCAATATTTCAAGAAGATAAGGTTCAAGACCATCTAAGTAGACCAAGAATCTATCTTTCCAACTAGGTAAAATCTTCTACATCAAAAGCAAGAACATTTGTGACATGAGAACCTCCTCTTGAATCAAGAAGTTGGGGGAGATCCTCATTAACAACATTCTAAACCACATTGGTTGTAGTTGTTTTGTTAGTGATGTCAACTGGAATAGGGTCAATTCTGTTAGGACTTGCAAGATTACTAGTATTTTTTCTTAAAGGTGGTGGGATAGGTGGTATAGTTCTAGACATGATTAGATCTTGATTTGCTTAAAACAAAGAACAGTTTATAAAGTGTTTTATAAATTCAACTGCTCTGATACTAATTGAAAGTCCCAATTAACACGTCTTTATGGAAATATAACACTTATCTATAAGTAAATAACACAAGTAATAACTTTTCAAATCGTATAATGCTTTATTAATATAATCAAAGTATTACAAAGTGCTATGGATCGCACTAGTTAAATAACAATGTAAGATTACCCTTCAAACAAGTAAACTTGACAAAATATCAAGTTTACAAGCAAACTTGTATAGTCCCGCTGATAGGATTAGGTGAATAATGTGTAAGTTCGACAAAGGACTAAATGCCTATAATAATGACAACAATAAAAGCGATGGACTTTACTCCTTACAACTACAACATTCTTTATTTATAGTGATACGAGGTTGCTTCCTTAGTGGAGGTAGTTGGGACGTGTTAAGAATCCCGTGGTGAATTACGTCTACATTAAATGCATGTCCATTCTTGAAAACATCCCGCCCATACTTTAGTGAACAGTTCTGCCAACTGTTCACTACTTTTACTAACTTCGTACTTTGGTACATGCTTTAATTCAAGGATACTTTGTCCCGCCATTTTGCTTTGTTGAATTATCCCGCCTAAACCATACTTGAGAGAATCATAAGTTCAACTTGTTCTTCTTCAAAGGGTAATAGGATTATCAGGGTATTACCACCCCTGACTCTCCTTAGAACCATCAACGTATTCCACCTACATATAAGCTGATATCCATCCTAGCTGACGAGTATGTCTTCAAGTAATCTTTGACTTCCTTGACGATGTCTCTGACTTGAATACGTCTGAGGTTGCTCGCCGAGGCTTTACACTCAACGAGTCCTCCACTACTCGCTGATGCTTTGCACCCATCGATTCCTTCATTGCTCGTTGATGCTTTCTACTCAGCGATTCTTCAACACTTAGTCTAATTTCTGTTTAAATCTAGGCAGAGACAATTGGGCACTGAAATGGCCCAATAGTAAGACTCATAAGGTGAATAAAATGTTTAAGCTTCACCAAATTACAAGGCTAAGATCAAGACGCAAACTACATCAACGGCGGTCTTCATCTTCTCTGCGTTTGTAATTTTATTTGCTTCCCGAAATTTTATTTGTCATCATAAAAAAGGGGAGATTGTTAGACCAACATTGACTATGATCTCCTTTATGTTTTAACAATGACAAATAAACGTTCGCAAATGTAAAATAACAAACAATAGCCAAAATCCAGAAAAATGGATTCGGGAATTTGGCACGCTGGGCATGCGTCAGTGCGTGGCCAGCGCGCCACTCGCGGTATCTGTTTTTATAGATTTTGCTTTGTCAACTTTTCTCTTACCCGACATATGTGGAAACTTCAATAAATGTATGTATATTATATTTGAGCATTTTGGAACACTTTATTAGACTTAGAGAGGAGTAAAAACGAATCCTCCCATTTTCAACAAAACGCTAACTCAAATCTTTTATCGAACGCCTCTAGCCATAACCGAAACTTCTTTCTAAACCTAGTATGATCATATTTTCAACATATCATCAAAGGAAAATATTCATTTGACCTTAATCCGGATTTACATTGTTCCTAATCACGTAACGGGTTTTACTCCCTTATTGGTCAAACTAAGTCAAAGGTCGCTTTGTGTAAATGCATCCTTTCTCGTTATGGGATATGATTTACTTGAGATAAAAAGCACTTAGCTTGTTTACATCAAGATGATTAGTGATCAAATCCATTGTCGATTATCATGGATTAAGTCTAAGTGACTAATTAAGTTTGTGGTATTTGGAGGTTAATCATGCTTTGAGGTTTCTCACCTCCTTACCTATAAATGTTTTACAAACTCACACATGTATTCCTCATATGTACAAGAATACTTACAAACTCCCACACCTCTTCTTACAACACTTCATTACCATACTTCCTATAGCACATTCCTTCTAATCATTTGTTGTTAATATCTTTTCCAACAAATAGTTAAACACTTATTCTACACAATCCTACAACACATCTTTCCTAATCACTTGTTTACCCTCCTTACCCAACAAATGATTATATCCTTCACACACTCTAAACACTTCTTTCTTAAACTATCCTATAATCACATATGCCCACTCTTTCCTTTCTTATTGGCAATGTGATTATAAACCCAAATCAATCTTTTAATTTCATCATAAACATCATCGCCTTCATACTTCTCATCTTCAAACCTTCTTCATGTCTAAACTCTTCTTCACATAAACCTTTCACAAATAATACCCACGTGGGACAACTCACATTCCCTTACACAATGTACCATTCTTATACTTGTTGTACTTCTTGTTCCCTTCATTCCAAACATAGGCTTCTCCACCTCCCATCAAAACATTATCCACCACATATCTACTATTCACCTTCTTCCTCATAACCATTTGAATGTCGCACACATACATACTATCATCTTAGCCATTGATCTTACCACTTAATCAATCCAACATACCTCCTTTTCTTCTCCTCCCTCGGATTGAAATTCAAATCTCAAAACAAACACATCTCCCTCTACAAAAAACACACTTCTCTTTTTACAACCAAACACACTTGCCTCTCTTCAAACAAACACACTTCACTCTCTAAACAAACACACTCTTTATTCACCCTTGGTCTTGCCACTTTACCTATCTAACTAACCTCTCTTCATCTCATCTTCACTCTCCATTTCAAATAAGATCAAGAGGCTCTTTTCCATCCCATCACCATCACATCATGCCAGCTCATAAAAACACATTCACACCCTATCCTTATCCCTTTCTCCATTTCACACATGTGCTCAAAACATTTGTAATTCAAATTTCAAATCTTCCCCCTTTCTCTCCAAGTTAAGAATATTCTCTTGTACCCTAACTAGCTATTTTAAACCTTGGTTGGATCCCAACTAAGCTAGTTACATTCAAGGAATACCCAAAATACCCTCATCTGGTTATTTTTTTCTCTCTTTTCAATATCAGACAAGCAAAAGGCTTTTAAATACTTCACAAATGATTTTATGAAATGGCTATTTGAGTTGGTTGGCCTTGAGTATAAGAATGATTGAAAGGTCACAACATGAAGTACAATTAGGGGTTTAACAAGTGCGGGTATTTAAAACGCCAAAGTCTAAAAGAAAGTAATTCAGGAATCTGGCGCGTTGACACGTGGGTAGCGCACCACTCGCGAATTACTTTCCTACTTTTGGGACTTTTGGACTATAAATACCCCCTCTTGGACTTTGTATTCCTCACCTCTTGCAAACATTCTTTTCTCTGTTTTCTCTTCTCTAAGTCTAAACATCAAAGTGTTTTAATCTTCTCATCTCATCATTCTATTGAAGTGAACACATCTTCGCAAGAGAGCCACACAAGTACCTAATCCATACTTGTGTATTTTGTCGAGGGTCTTCTTTCTCATACCCTTTCTTTAGAATCGAGTCTCTAGGTTAGATTAGGACTTGATTCATCTATCTCTCTTTCATTCAGTCCAATTGTAAGGGAAGTCTTGTATCCATGGGATCAAGCCTAGATCATTGGAGATCTAGTTGGGGTTTGGTAAACTTCTATGTGGAAGTTCTAGTTGGGGTTTGGTAAACGGCCATGTATCCGAGAGGGTAAGTCGAATCACGGGTTCTTAGGGGTGGATTCCGAGGGCGGAATACCACAGGTAGTAACTCTTCTTTGTGAGCGTCGATCTTTATGCATATTGGTGGAGTTAAATTGTAATACGGTTTGTAGTCCACTATAAGGATTATACTAGTATAGTATAGGTTTTGTGGATTCGCAACTGGACGTACGGAAGGACTAAACCCCCATTCCCGAACCAATATATATCGTGGTCTCTCTCTCCATCTACTAGTTGTTACTTTGCTAAGTAGATCATTACACCACTTGGCTCTTTCAAGACTTGAAGTTTTGTAAACTTAGAAGTCAAATTCAGCCCCCTTACAGTTCTACACACCTTTTCACTTTTCATCCTATGAAACGTAAAAGCCTTAATTTCTTTCTTTTTTCCACTATCGGCCGTGTCTAAATACTCTAGACTACTCCAGTCTCCTTCACTTTCACTCATATCATTGAGAGTTACTTTGTAGTTCTCATCCATGCACAATCGTCCTAAGCTCGTATGTGGGTCCATTTCTATCTTTTGACAAAACAACATCAAAGTAAACATTAGTATGTTAATCCCAATAAAGCTAAATGAATTTTTGTAGTCAAGTAACATTAATAAACATTTATAAATTAATAAACAGATCGGTTTTAGCATAACAAAGAAGATTTTAAAGTTCTATAAAGTTCCAGGTGAAAAAGTGCGTTGTACTTTCGAAAAAGTGCGGCGTACTTTTCTTGAGGTCTTGGAAAAATTAGCGACAACTGGCGCACTTAAGAAAAAGTGTGCCGTACTTAGACGTTTTTTAGTTTTAGTTTTTATGAAATGATTTATATGCGGTTTAGCAATCATTGTGAACATGTTTTTAACATTAAGTTTATCATATATATCATCATTAAGAATTTTTATCCCAACAAACATTACAGAAATCATCACGAAAGAAATTTCATTATAATTCTTCATTTTAACTTTAGTACGGCTTTTGAAATGTGTAAACATACTCATGCAGTCAATAAGTATATATAAGAAGATAATAAGCATACCAAAATAGCAAGATTTACTCAGAATAATTTCATAAGACATAGAGCAATTTTGGTCATACATCACATATTTTTCAAATTTTGGTTTTATATGTTTTTTTATGGTTATTAAACATGTGTGGACAGTCATATAATAATAAGAAGAATACAAGTATAAAAAAATACTAGTAACCATCTGTTTAACCATAACAAAATTAATAAGCAACTATTTTTTTTGCTTTTTTGATTTTAATGTACGAAATATACAAATGCATAAATCCAACTAACAAAAGCACAAAGAAGGCTATCCTCATGTTCTTAGCAGTGAACTTAGACATTAAAAGGTTTTTGTGGTTGTTTTGATTCAAAACAGAAATCATTTTTGAAAATCTCCAAAAAGTGCGGCGTACTTCAGTAGAAGTGCGGCGTACTTCTAGTTTTTCTAGAAAGTGCGGCGCATAATTTTACAAGTGTGGTGTACTCTCAGTAGTAGAAACGATTTTTTGTTCAGTTTTCTAGAAAACTGTTTGGCAGGGGCGGTATAACTATGCAAAATACTCAGAAAACTTAAAAGAAACAATAATCAATCCCCGACAATGGCGACAAAAATTTGATGTGTTGTAAAGGCTTTAAATTTATCTTAACTAGTTCTACCTTAAACCAACACACGGGTAAAAGTATAACCTACGTATGTAGTATAATTTTTAGGTAAAACCAGGTCGTTCCACGGGATTGATGTTCCTTAGAGTTAACATATTTTGCAAAAGAAATATCTTTAGATTGTCACGGATCCAAAGATTAAGATTTTGATTATAAAGGACAAAAACTCCAATCTAATGGTTTTGTAAACAAGTTGATTAAAGTATGTTTATTTAGGCTGGAAAATATGAAGATTAACATATATAGGGGAGGGTTGTAATAAAACTTGTATTTCATTTTTGTTCCTATGTAATCTTATTTCTAAAGTAATAAACGGATGTTGTAGCAATAAATCTATTTGTTATTTTTATTTATGCCTTTCGATAATTTCGTTACCACGCTTGGTAACTCGTTTGCATTCCCCTTATAAATTGCTTTAACTTGAGCGTTCAAGATTTGTGACGTTGGTTTAATATTTATTGTTACGTCTAAGGCTCGGCTCCTAGTAGGCTTATCCATTCCCTTCGGCTTAACGCGTCAGTTATAACACATTTTTTTTGATGAGGTCGACTTTATATAGTAAGGTGGTATAAGAGTTTACTTAGTGATTATGATTGTTAGTTTGGTTCTTCGTGATAAATACATTTTATGAATACGCACGGAAAACTTGATATAAATAGAAAATTATCTCTTGACAAGAAGTTTTAAGGTGACTAATCTCAGCATGGCATGGTTCTTTTTGAATTACACATAGTTGATCATGCCATGTATAATTGAGGACTAATGATGCATTGCTCATTTTCGTCAAAATAGCGTTATGATTTCATGATATTTGAAAGAATGGGTTGCATAATTAATTTAGGGAATTAAAGTAAAATTTGCAAAATTTTCATAATACGATAATTCGATAGATAGTGGGTTTCATTGTTTTCCCTCCAAAATACTACATGGTTTTCTTGATACTATAACTTCCAATACAAGCTAATACAAAATTCATAAAACAAGATATCTATGGGTGACGTCCAAGCTGACTGATGACTAACTCCTGGAGCTTCCTGAAGTTCTCTCGGTCCTGTCGCTATGATTCCTGAACTAAAGTCAATTGTTGCTCCATCTCTATACGAGCCCTTTTCTCATGGCTATAAGTAACCGTCTCGATAGCCTCCATGGTCTTAATCTTACCACGCAGAGAAGCATTCTCCGCATCAGCCATACCCATCCTGAACCTCAAAGTACTCATCTCCTCCTCTATGGGCACCCCTTGTAAATGCTCAAGAATGCCTCGTATAGCCTCTTCGTATTAGGCTTGTGTCCTCACAACGGCCGCCGTAAGAAAAGAAACTGCAGCGACAGGCTCTGAGTGAATGATATCCACCCTGATATCGATCGGGTCCCTAAGGTTCTCCTCAACAGAGACATGAATAGTGGGTACATCCATAACCTGCACAAGCAAAAGTTTATATAAGTCGTCTTTATATGAAATCATGCAAGATGCGTGCAGTATGGATGTAAGATGGTGCCTGGTGAATGAATAATGCACTCATGGTAGGGATGGAAATGTGTCATGGTGAAATGGAATGCATCATGGTATGAATGGATGATGGTAAGATATCATTTTTGATAGCTTAATGTTTAGGTAGTGTTTAGGACTTACGAGCTTATACTACTACCTTGCCTTAAGAAATGTTCTAGTATTTATATAAATAACCCTTATATAAATAATTGTAATATGTGATGAAAGAATTAAAACACGTCATGTATATATCTATGTAAGACCCTCATAGTAATCTACGTACTATAATATGAAACTACGATAATTAACGAAGTAAGCATCTAGTAGTGAGACCAACTAATGCAACAAACAGTGTGTGTATGTTCCGTAAAAATCTTTTGAAAATGTGATCGTTGAAAATGGTTATAGTCTAGGTAAGATATGCAACCTAGTTCTCTATAACCTTGGCTCTGATTACCAATCTGTAACACCCCCAAAAATGGGTCGCAACGGAAGATGTTTCTAGGAGCGTTACTTCATAATACCATTGCTCAAGTCATGAGAGAACGACCTCTAAGTGTGTCGTTTGAAAAGAAATCTTGAATTATTTAGACTCCAATGCACATCACATAAGCCAAGCATCTAATTCACCTGAGAAAAACATGCTTAAAAAGTGTCAACATAAAGTTGGTGAGTTCATAGGTTTGTTTAAGTGTAAATGTTGAACCAAAGTTTCGTAAAGTATGTATGACTATTTCAATCCTTATAATAGCCGCCAAAAATGTACGTATGAATGTTGGAAATCCAAGAGTTGTAAAGTATGCATGACCATTTCAATCCCCAAATAGTCACAAAAAGTTAAGTATAGTTGGACCACCATTGTTCAAAGTATGTATTGCCACTTTATTCGAGGCAATGTAAATATTCATGTGTGTATAAAACAATGATTACGATTACTCTAAGTTCATGAACCTGTTGCGTAGACTTAGGTGTATGCCACTTTATTCAAGGCACAGTAAATGTTCATGTTCATGTATATGTCGTTCTTTGCTCCGCCATGCTATAACGTTCGTTTGCCTAGTGATAGCTAATCACCCGAACGGGGCTGTCACATCCCATAGATCTATATATAACATTACGCGCTTACTCTCTAAGTACTACCCCGTTCATCCGCTTAAGAAACCGTATTTATTTTGGTAAAATAAAGTAAAGACCCTTGTTTCAAAAATAAAGTGAAACAAGCAATGTATTTCGTCCCAAAATAAGTAATTAAGTATGTAGACCAATTTGTAAAACGAATTGTAAATGCACATGTAATGAATTCAAACCAATCATGTAAAAGGAATTAGTAACAAGCATGTTCTCACCATAAAATTTGTAAAGTATATGTAAAACAAGTAAAACGTGAGGCTATAAACTCACCTCGACTGAATGATTTAACAAAGTATATCACAGCATGAAAATGCGTCACGTAAACGCTCGAATACAGCCTAATTAATTATAGGTCGTTTGAGTACTAAGTACTTTGAATAACTAATACCGTATATAATTCTATATAGCTACATCACCATCTAATTGTAATTGTGAAATCATATTTATAAAGTTAAAAACGTTTATAAATATCTCTTTAGTAAAAACGACGTAACTTTCTCGTTTTAAGTCCGTTTCGTACGTTTCTTATGTCCACGCTTTCATAATAAGAAGAGTTATCAAAATATTATATTTTTATATTTTTAAGTCCTCTGGTGAACAGTACTTTTTACTGTTCATACACTTTTATAAATTTATTTTTATAAATTTAATTATCGTAAACCTCGTAAACGTCGTATCTTATTCGTTTTAACTCTGATTTTAGTGATTCTTTCGAGCACGTCTTCATAATTAAAAGTTTTATCTAACTAATGTATTTTCTAAAATGTATCTGAGACGAATAGTGATATTTACTGTTTATAGTTTATATAATTATTTTTATAAACTTATTTATTATCGTAAACATGAAAATCCGTAACTCCTTCGTTATAAATCGGTTTTTCGAGTTTCTTATATTTTTGGAATCCTCATAAGATGTAGTAATTTATAAAAATATAAAATAAATGCTTTATAATTCAAATTAAAACAGACCCTTTTGATCTTTTTGTTAAAAATGTGTTTAAACTTGTTTTTATAACTTTTTAGCCTAGTTGATTTGTTACAAGTCCTCTACCATGTGTTATACCACAATTCTTATATTCTTTAGGTCCTTAGTCCATCATTTGTCCAAGTATTTCCATGATAACAAGTCTTTACCATGGTCTTTTTGCTCATAAACACAATAAGTGTACAACTTTTTTAAGTAACAAGT
Organism: Tanacetum coccineum; assembly: GCA_026074375.1. NCBI lineage: Eukaryota > Viridiplantae > Streptophyta > Magnoliopsida > Asterales > Asteraceae > Tanacetum > Tanacetum coccineum. Next base: position 27,889 of record BQNB010031462.1, on the reverse strand, counting down.
TTAATCTAAAACTTTTTATAAACTAAACCATACTTGTACAATGTTTATACTTCCATTCCAACATGATATTAACATTCATATAACATATGTAAAAGTATATCAAACCATACTTAAGAGTAAAAATCCATTTTACAAGTTAATAAGTTTCCTAGATGGTGATTTACTATATAAATATAATATACATATGAAATCACAATTGTAAAGAGTTTAAGGGTTTTAGATAACCTTAGTATGATGTATGATGAAGAAATACAAGATCTAAACCCTAGTTTAGATAATAAACCTAAGCTTCCAAGACAAAGAAAACCCTAATTCCAATGAAACCCTAATCCTAAACATTTCTTGCTTAACCCTTGTAAATACTTAACTAAACCTTTAAAAACCTTCATGTATAACCTTAAGATAATGAAGAAGGGAAAACTTGTATATGTGGTAAATAAAATTCTTATGGATTTGTATTGTGTGATTTTTTACCGTTTGGCCATAGCCTAGAGGAGAGGAAAAGAGAGATATGTAAAGTTTTTCACTAAGGAAATATGAGAAGTGTGTTTATCTAACTAGTTGCTTCCTTTATATACACCAAGTAGCTAGTTGGTAAAAGCTAAGAGTACATAATACACTATGTTGGACAATATGAGGAAATTAACGAAGAAAATAAGCAAAACACTAGTCATGTACTATGTATATTGAGTTTAGGTTTGTACAAGACTAGCAAATATTTATGTGATATTTTCTCTTTAATTCTTTACCATATCCCGGCCACAATGTACAAAAGTATAAGGAAATTTGTGAAATTTTTATGTAAGATAGGGTATAAAATGAGGGAATTTAGGTTGAGTATATGATAAGTATTGGAGTGCATCCGAGTATGCATAAATGTATTTAATTGCGAAACGTAAACACTTTACATAACCAATAAAAATAAACTGTGCAAAGTTAATAATTATCCTCTAAATAATTATCTAACACTTGCTTGACATAAACATTTAATTGTTTGATGCCCGTTTACATTAAATGTTAATTTTTAGCTTACGCGATTTAACTTAACGTTGAAAATTTAAAGTGAACACGTAAAAGTTTAAAATAAATAATTGGATGTTCATTGATGTAAAAAGGTGTGAAAATATAAGTTGTTACAATCTTCCTCACACCTATAAACCTTAAACCTTCCTCACTTAAACATTCCCTAAAACATACCCATATGAGACAACTCACACAATGTACCTTCGTTGTACTTATTGTCCCTTTCATTCCCAACATAGGCTCCTTCCCATCACATCTAAACATTCTATACCACATAATCCATATTCATTCTTCTTCTTCATCTCTACACTTTATGTTGCGGTATCGTTGAAAGACGTAAGAAGTTTTACACCCCTAGGCAGGTACCATATCTTGGGGTTGTTAATTGTATCTATAAGGGGAATAGGTTTGGAAGGCTCGAACAAAATGTAACTAAGGTCTAAGGGGTTGAAAGAAGAGTATTTTTTCATTTTTATATTTTATGAAAGCAAGTAAAATCTCGGGTTTTGAGAGGTGGTTTTGGTTTTAACTAATTAAACTAAATTAAATCTAAACTAAATTGGTGGAAACTCGATGGGTAAACAAACATATTTACTTAATCATTCATTACTCATTAGTTTGCTTCTTCTAATCCTATTGCTTTGTCACACTTGTGATGATCTGTGTAAATATTTCCTGGGTCATGAACGAATTACACGAACCCGCCGTCTATGTAATATTATGTTAAGGCAACGCACAAATGATGTGCGGGCGTTGTAGGACTTCAACAAGAAGTTTTACAACTCCCTTGGCAGAGTACCTAACCGTTGTAGTAGTAGTATAGGCAAGACTCGGGGGTTGTTATCGTTCTCTAGGGGAATAGGTTAGGAAGGCTTGATCACGGTCTAACAGAATTCTAGGGGTTGAGAGAAGATTATTTTTGTGTTTTTATATTTTATGAAAGCAGGTAAATCTATGGTTTGAGAGGTTGGTTTGTTTAACTATTAACTAAACTAATTAATATCTAATCTACTGGTGATAACTTTATGATAATTGAATGTATTTACTTAATCATGCATTACTAATCAGATTGCTTCTCCTAATCCTGCTGCCTTGTCACACTTGTGATGATCTGTGTAAGTATTTCCTAGGTCATGAACGGATTACACGAACCCGCCGTCTATTTAATATTCCGTTAGGGCAACGCACAAGTAAGGTAGTATGAAGACTATTACAAGGCCCCTAAGAGTATATTAAATGCGTGTGAAATACCTTAAGAGGGATCAACCATATAAGAGGGCAAGGTAGTATGAAGACTGTTACCCGATGGTATCCTTTCTACGCACTCGCGTTTCCCTAGACGTGTCTACAACGATACAGACAAAAGCTGGTTTTCTAAAGCCTAACACGCACATTCATCAACAAGAAGCAACAGTAATAGGATCTACAATCCGACTTTCATGCAATCATAAGCAAATACAAAGGAGGGTTTAGCCTCGCATGTTATAATGAAAGCAAGAAGATAAATCAATCACACAACACATAGACATATTGAATGATTAATGATAAATAACCTTACTTGAATTAAAACATGGATCCAAGGTAGTACAATAGGGTTTTGAGGCCCTAAAAATGACCTATGAAGCTGCTACAAAGGCTAGGGTTCGTCTCCCTAAAGTTATACAAAGTTACACACTTGAAACCCTAAAATCGGTTTTATATTTATAGAGATATCGCTGCGACGGCGTCGCTTTGTACTCCTGACGCCGTCGCCACGTAGATGGTTCTAGATCCACTTTAAGTTGGCCACGTCCTAACACTATCGCTAAATCTCTGACGCCGTCACCATGAATGTCATGACGCCGTCGCTTTATGGTTGCGACGCCGTCTCCAGGCTCTGAATGAATAATTCTTCATGGTTCTTGGTGTAGAGTCATAGTCTTGTCCGTTTCTTCTCCAAATGAGCCCAAGTCACGTGTATTTCCTCCAAATGCCATCCAAGTGCTAAAAACCTGAAAACAAATGATTAAGCACATAATCTGGGCATATTTGCATGATGTTGGGCGGGATGTGGGGATTTGTGGGTGGGGGGGTTTGTTAAAGTTTGGTGGGGTGTTATTGGTATAGATGATGTTTTTGGGTGGGGGGGGGGGGTGGGGGTGTTGGGGGGGGGGGGGGTAGGGGGGGGTGGGGGGTAGGGGCGGGTTGGTGGGGCAGGGGGGAAGGAGGGGGGGGTGGGGGGGGGGGGGTGGTGGGGGGTGGGGGGGGGGGGGGGGGTGGGTGGGGGGGGGGGAGGGGAAGGGGGGGGGGGGGTATGGGGGGGGGGACGGGGGGGACGGTGGGGTGGGGGGGGGGGGTGGGGGGTTGGGAGGGAGGGGGGGGGGGGGGGGGGGAGGGTGGGATGTGGGGAGGGGTCGGGGTGGGGGGGGGGGGAGTGGGGGGTGGGGTGAGGGAGAGGATGGCGGGGGGGGGGGGGGGTTGGCGGGGCAGGGTGATAACGAGGAGGGGGTGGGGAGGGGAGGGGGGGGGGGTGGGGGGGTCGTGGGGGGGGGGGTGGGGTGGGGTGTGGGTGGAGGGGGGGGGGGGGGGGGGGGTGGAGGGGAGAGGGTGGGGAGGGCGGGGGGGGGGGGGGGGGGGGGGGGGGGGGGGGGGGGGGGGTGGGGGAGAGGGGGGAGGGGGGGGGGGTGGTGTGGGTGGGGGGGAGGGGGGTGGGGGTTGTGGTGAGGCGGGGGGGGGGCGGGGGGGGGGGGTGGTGGGGGGGGAAGCTGGGGTGAGGGGGGGGGGGGGGGGGGGGGTTGGGGGGGCGAAGGGGCGGGGGGAGGGGGGGGGGGGGGGGGGGGGGAGGGGGCGGAGGAGGTGCGGGGTGGGGTGAGGGGTAGGGGGAGAGGGGAGGGGGGGTGGGGGCATGGGGGGGGGATGAGGGTTCGGGGGGGGAGGTTGGGTGGGGGTTAGGTGGGAGGTGGGGGGGGGGGGGGGGGCGGGGGTGAAGGGGAGGGGGGGGGTGGGGCTGAGGTGGGGGGGGCGAGAAAGGGGGGAGGGGGAGGGGGGGAGGGCGGAGGGCGGGGGGGAGGGGAGGGGGGGTCTTAGTCGGGGGGTGGGAGGAGGCGGGGGGGGGGTGGGGGGGCGGGGGGGGGCGAGGAAGAAGGTAGGGGGTGGGGGCGGGGGGGGGGGGGGAGGGAGGAGGGGGAGGGGGGGGGGGAGGGGAGGGGGGGTGGGGGAGGGTGGAGAAGGGGAGGTTAGGTCGGGTGGGTAGGGGGTGTCTGGCGGCCGGGTGGCGTGGGGGGGGGGGGGGTGGGGATGTGGGGGGGGGGGCGTGGGTGGGCGAGGTTGGGGTTGGTTGGGGGGGGTGGGGGGTGTTAAGGGGCGGGGGCTTGTGGCGGGTGGGAGGGATGTGGGGGGGGGGGGGGGCGGGAGGGGGGGGTGGGGGGGGGGGGGAAGGTGGGGGGGGGGGGGGGGGGGGGGGGGGGGTGGGGGGGGTGGGGGGGGGGTTGGTGGAGGGGAGGGGGGGGTAGATGGGGGTGGGGCGGGGGGGGGGAGCGCGGTGGAGGGTGGTGTGGGGGGGGGGGGTGTGGGGGGATGGTGAGGGGTTGGTGCGGGGGGTGTGAGGGGGCGGTTGAGGGAGGGGGGGTGGGGGGGTGGGGGGGGGGGTGAGGGGGGGGGAGGGGGGGAAGGTGATGGGGGGGGGGGGGGGTTGAGGGGCGGCGTGGTGTGAGGTGGGGGAAGGGGGGAGGGGGGGGGGGGGGGGTTGGGGGGGGGGGGAGGGGGGGTGGGTGTGTGTGGTGGAGAAAGGCTTGGGTGGGGGGGGGGTGGGGGGGGGGAAGGGAGGGTGGTTGGGGGATGAGATGGGTTGGGGGGGGTCCGGGGGCAGCGGGAGATGGGAGTTGGTGGGGTGTGGGGGTGGGGGTGGGGGGGGGTGTGGTTGGGGTGGGGAGCGCGTAGTCGGGGGGGAAGGGGGCTGCGGGGTGGCGGGGGGAGGAGAGGTGGGGGGGGGGGGTGGTGGGGGTGAGGGGGGGGGGGGGGGGGAGAGTGAGGGGAAGTAGGGGGGGGGGTGGTGGGGGTTTGGTTGGGGGCGGGCGAGGGGCTGGGGACGGGAGAGGAGGGGGGGGTGGGAGGGGGGGGGGGGGGGGGGGGGGGGGTGGTTGGGGAGGGGGGTTGAGGGGGATCGTTTTGGGTGTTGGGGGTGAGTGTGTGGTGGGGTCGTTGGTGAGGGGGTGGGAGGGGAGGGGGGGAGAGGGGGGAGGGGGGGGGGGGTGGGTGGGTGGGGTGGGGGGGGAGGGGAGGCGGGGGGTGGAGGGGGGGGTGTGGAACCGAGGTGAGAGGGGGGGTGGAGGGGAGGGGGGGGCGGGTGGGGAGGGGGGGGGGGGGGGGGGGGGGGTGGTGGGGGGGCGAGAGGGGGGAGGTGCGTGGGGGAGGGAGGGGGGGGGGGGGGGGGGGTGGCCGGATGGGGGGGGGGAGAGGGGTGGGGGGGGGAGGGGGTGGGGGGGTGGGGATGGGGTTGGGGAGGGGGGGGAGGGGGGGTGTGTGGGGGGGTGGGGGGGGGGGGGAGAGGCGGAGGGGGGGTGTGGGGGTTTTGTGGGGGGGGGGGGGGGGGGGTGGAGGGGAGGGGGGGGAGGGGGTGAGGGGGAAGGGAGGGGGGAGGAGGTGTGATGGGGTGGGGGGTGGGGGGTGATGGGGGTGCGTGGGTCGGAGGGGTGGGGGGGGGTTGGGTGTTGGGGGGGTTGGGGGGAGATAGTGGGGGGGGTGGGGGATGGGGGGGGGAGGCGGTGAGGTAGAGCTGTGGTGGCGGTGCGGGGGGAAAGTGGGCGGGGGGGTGGGGGCGGGGAGGGGGCTGGTGGGGGGGGGGGTGGAGGAGGGGCGGGTGGGGGGGGTGGGACGTGGGGGGTTGGGGTGGAGGGGGGAGGGGGGTAGGGGGGGGTGTGGAGGGTGTGGGCGAGGGGTGCGGAAGGGGGGGGTGGGTGAGGCGTGTGAGGGGGGGGGGGGGGGGGGGGGGGGGGGGGTGGGGGGGGGGGGAGTGGTGGTGGGGGGGGGAGTGGGAGGGGGGGGGGGGTTGGGGGGGGGAGGGGGGGGGGGGATGGTGGGTGAAGTGGGTGGTGTAGGGGGGGGGGGGTGGGGGTGGGAGTGGAAGGGGAGTGTGGCTGGGGGAGTGGGTGGGGAAGACGTGGGGGGTGGTGGGGGGGTGGGGGGGGGGTGGGGGGGTGGGGGGAGGGGGGGGGTGGGGGGATTGGGTGGGGGGTGGGTGGGGGGGGGGGGGGGAGGGCGTGGGGAGGTGAGGGGGGAGAGCGTGGGAGGGGGGGGGCGGGTGGGGGGGGTGGGTGGGGGGGAGGGGGGGGGGGGAGGAGGGGTAGTGGGGGGGGTGATGGGAGGGGGTGGAGGGGGGGGGGGGGGTGTGGAGGAGGGGGCGGGGGGTTGGGGGGGGGGAAGGTGGGGGGGGGGGGGGTGGGGGTGGTGGGGGAGTGAGGCGTGGGGGTGGGGGGGGAGGTGGGGGTGGGGGGAGCGTGTGATGGGGGGGGGTGGGGGGGGGGGGGGGGGGGGGGGGGGTGATGGTAGGGGGGGTGTGGGGGGGGGGGGGAGGGGGAGTGGTGGTGGGGGAGTTTGGGGGGGGGGGTGGGATGGGGGTTGTTGGGGGGGGTGGGGGGGGGGTGGGGCGTGGGGGGGGGGGGTGGTAGGTGGGGGTGCGGATAGGTGGGGTGGGGGGGGGGGGGGGGTGGGGGGGTGGAGGGGTGGTGGGGGGGGGGGGGTTGGGACTTTTCCGGGGGGTGGGGGGGGGGGGGTGGGGGGGGGGGATGGAGGGGGGGATGGGGGGTGTCGGGGTGGGGGGGGTGGTGGTTGGGGGTGGGGGTGGGGGGGGTGGAGGGAGGGGGGGGGGGGTGGGGGGGGGGGTGGGGGGGGGAGGGGGGGTGGGGTGGGGGGGAGGGGGGGGGGGGAGGGGTGGGGGGGGGTGGGGTGGGGGGAAGGGTGAGTGGTTGGGGGGGGGGGGGTGGGGGAGGGGGGTGTGGGGGAGGGGGGTGGGCGGGCGGAGGGGGTGGGGGGTGGGGGTGGGGGGGGGGGGGGGGAGTGGGTGGGGGGGGGGGGGGTGGGGGGAGGGGGGGGGGGGGGGTGGGAGGTTGGGGGGGGGGAGGAGGGGGTGGAGGGGGGGGATGGGGTGTGGGGGGTGGGGGGGAAGTTTAGGGGAGGAGGGGGGAGGGGTGGGGGGGGGGGGGGGGGGGGAGGAGGGGGGGGGTGGGTTGGGGGAGGGGGGGTGGGGGATGTGGGGGGGGGGGGGGGGGGTGCGAGGGAAGGGGTGGGGGGAGGGGGGGATGGGGGGTGGAGTGGGGGGGGGGGGGGAGGGGGTGGGGATAGGTTTGGGGGGGGGCGGGGGGGGGGGAGGGGGGGTTGGGGGGTGCGGGTGGGGGGGGGGAGAGGGGGGGGGGGGGGGGGGGTCGGGGGGGGGTGGGGGGGGCGGGGCGGGGGGGGGCGGAGGGGGGGGGAAGGGGGGGCGGGGGGGGGGGGAGGGGTGGGGGGGGTTGGCGGGAGTGGGGGGGGAGGGGGGGGGGGGGGGGGGGGGAGGGGGGAGTGGGAGGGTGGGGGGGGGGGGGGTGGGGGGGGGGGGGAGGGCGGGGGGGGGGGGGTGGTGGAGAGTGGGCCGTAGGGATGGAAGGAGGTTGGGTGGGCATGGGGGGGGGGGGTGGGGTGGGGTGGGGGGGGGGGGGATAATACGGGGGTGGTGGAGGGGGGGAGTGGGGGGTGGGGGTGGGGGGGGTGTGGAGGAGGGGAGGGGGGGTGAGGGGGAGGGGAGGTTGGGGGGTGTAGGGGGGAGGGGGGGGGGGGGGGGGTGGGAGGGTAGGGGGGTGTGGTGGGGGGATGGGGGGGAGAGGGGGGTGCGGGGGGTGGGAGGGGGAGGGGGGATGGGGGAGGGAATGGGGTGGGGAGAGTGAGGGAGGGGGAGAGGGGGGGTGGGGTGGGGGGGGGGTGGGGGGTGGGTGGGGGCGGGGGGGGTGGTGGGGGGGGGGCGGGGGGGGGGGAGGTGGGGGGGGGGGGGGAGGTGGGGGAGGAGGGGGTGGGGGAGAGGGGGGGGGGGGGTGGGGGGGAGGGGGGAGGGGGGGGTGGGGGGGAGGGGGGGGTGAGGGGGGTAGGTGGGGGGGGGGGGTGTGGGGTGATGGAGTGAGGGGGGGTGGGGGGGGGGGGAGGGGTGTGGTGGGGGCTGTGGGAGGGGGGGGGGGAGGGGGGGGGAGGGGGGGGGCGTGGGGGGTCGGTGGGGGGGGGGGGGGGGGGGGGGGGGGCGGGTAGGGGGGGGGCGTGGGCGCGTGGGGTGGGGGGGAAGGGGGTGGGGGGGGGGGGGGTTGGGGTGGTGGGGCGTGGGCGTGGGGAGGGGGGTGGTGTGGGGGGGGGGAGGGTGGGGTGGGGGGGTGTTGGGGGGGGGGGGAGGGGGTGGGGGGGGGCGGGGGGAGGCGGGGGGGTGGGGGGGGGGAGGGGGGGAGGGAGAGGCGAGCGGGGTGGGAGGGGGGGCGTGACTGGAGGGTAGCTGGGGGGGAGGGGAGGGGGGGGGGGGGGGGGGGGAGTGGGGGGTGGGGGGGGGGGAGGGAGGGGGAGGTGGGGGTGGGAGGGGGGTAATAAGGGGGAGGTGGGGTGGGGGGGGAGTGGGAGGTGGCGGGTGGGGGGGGGGGTGGTCGGGGGGAGGGGGCGGAAAAGGGGGGGGTGCATTGTTGGGGGGGGCGGAAGGTTGGTGGCGGGCGCTCGCATAATAGGGGGGACGAGTTGGGAGGGTGGGGGGGTGGAGGTGGGGAAAAGTGGGGGGGGAGGGGTGGGGGGCTGGGGGAGGGGGTGGGAGGGGAGTGGGGGGGAGGGGGGGGGGTGGGGGGGTGGCGGTGTGGGGGGTGGGAGTCGGTGGGGGGGGGGGGGGGGGGAGGTGGGGAAGTGGGGGGGGGGGGGGGTGTGGGGGGTGGGGGGGGGGGGGGGGGGGGGAGAGGGTGGGGGGGTGGGGGGAGGGGGGGGGAGGGTAGGGAGGGTTGGGTGGTGGGGGGGGGTGGGGCTGGGGGGGGGGGGTCGGGGGGTTGAGGGGGGGGTGGGGGGGGCGGTTCTCTATTTTTATTTTTTTTTTCTTTTTTATTTTAGTTTTTCTCTAGTTTTTTTTTTTTTCTTTTTTTATTTCTTTTTTTGATTTTTTCTTTTTTTTTTTTTTTTTAGTTTTGAACTTACCAAACTCTTTCTAGCTTATTTGGAGACTTTTAAGCTTATTGGGCTCACGACCCAATAAGAGCAATAAGCCTCGGCTTAGTAAGGGCTTATTAACCCCGACTTATATTATCGAATATTTTCCAACTTGTTTGAAGCTTATTGGGAGAACTAAAAAGGGTTTTGATACAAATGGATCTATTTTGAGTATATTGTGAAGCTTTTGGGCTTATTGGGCTCGCAGTCCAATAAGGGGTAACAAGCTACAGCTTATTTTTCGTAAACTATTACTTTTGACTTGAGATCTTTACGCTTTCTATAGCTTATTAACTTATTTTGGGGGCTTAAATACTTATTTTTGGGCTTTGGGGGTCTCGGCCCAATAAGCCAAGATAAGCCGCGACTTATATTGAGCTTATTTGGTCTCGGCTTATTCTCTTGAACTATATTTTAGCTTATTGACAACTTATTTGGCGTTTGAAACTTATAAGAGGAATATTTATCTTTGTTAAGTATTTGGATTAACACATATTTTGGCATATGTAAACTTAAATAAATTGTGGACTTATTGGGCCCAAAAAAGCCCAATAAGATAAATAAAATTATGATTGTTTAGTATTATCGGGCCTAGTAGGAAAATTAATAAAGGGCAACTCTAGCGAACATCACATCGGGTACATCTTAAAACATTTTGGATAATCTTTGAAATGCGAGTTTTGACGGATCGTCATGAAAAGCTAAACTTGGTATTTTGTGAGGGAAATTGTCGAATTTGAAAGTGTTTAAAATTATTGTTTGAAAACCTTGGGAAAACTCTTACAAACAAACGGGTCATGCCAAAAATTTTATAAAATGTGTCTCAACTTAGAAAAAAATATCTTGGAGGAATACCTTATTTTCTTAATTGATCCGACAAAAAGACGAAATTAGATTTTTATTAAACGTTAAGTTTCAAGGTTGAAACCATTGGGTTCAAACATGCTAATTAAGAGAGAGTTTAAACATACCCTTTTTAGGCCCGATAAGAAGACGAATTAATAAAATATTATTATAAGATATCATTTATACTATGACATTATGGGATTGTTTATTCTTTATTATTCCGGTCTTTAGATTCCTAACCACTTCTCATAGGATTCGTCATTGATCTTCTGAGCGTTCTATATCATATTAGTTCGTTAGCTCTATTATAAGACTCCATGTGTTAGTATCGTGCTTAGCCCAAGTGAATCGAGTCATCTTACCTAGTTACCACACACAACCATGATACCAAACTTTTCATAACAAGAATAGAAACTTTTTAAGCAAAACCTTAATGCAAACAATTGTACAAATAAGACAATTTTGTAAAACATATTACTAAGGTAAACTTATTATTAGGTCGTGGCCGGGTACTGTTGTGCTTTGTGTAGAGGTTATCTTGTTGAGCTACTATCATCTTTTGAGGTGAGTTCTCGTAGCCCCACTTTTTAACTCTTTTCTGTTGGGTTAAAATGATACTCAAATCTGTTTTGAACTTGTTTTCATTACTGTGCGAAACTTTTTATCTTTTTGGACAATACTATGTTCCTTTGACTGCTATGTGAATGACATGAGTTTTGGTTGAACTTATTGTATGGATCTTATCTTATGATCTTGTGATCTTGTGATCTCGTGATCTTGTGATCTCGTGATCTTGTGATCTCGTGATCTTGTGATCTCGTGATCTTGTGATCTCGTGATCTTGTGATCTCGTGATCTTGTGATCTCGTGATCTTGTGAATCTTGTGAACTTGTGGATATTTCGTCCTATGTATAGCTCCAGCTGGTAGGCTTTATGTGCAAGTAAACTAAGTGCTTGAATTTATGATAACATGGAGTTGCTATGTTGGTATCTATGTATGTCGTGAATCTATGGATCTATGATAGCAAGGAGTTGCTATGTTGGTATCTAATCTATTGCATGTATTCACTGTCATATCGCACATTATTACACTTTTTGAAACTATGGTACAACAACTGGGTTGTTATCAAACCTACGGGCTCACCAACTTTATATTGACCTTTTAAGTATCATTTTTAGGTGTGTTTTCAACCAAGGTAAATCGAGAGTAATGGGAACTAAAGACGTACACTCGTGGGGTGTTTATCTAGAGACTTGTGTCTTTCAGATCTAAAATGTAAACTGATGAACTATTGTAAATTTAAATCTTTGTAAACCTTGTATGGTATGATCTTATATCTTGAGCATTGTAAATTATTATGTCGCATTCCCGTGTTTCCGCTTTAGCGGGGTGTGACATTTCGGGTGGTTGATAAAACTTGAAGAATCGTCGGTGCACTTGAAGAACCAACACGGTGGTAGTTGAACTGGATTGAGTTGCCATTAGTGAAAAAAAAATCGGTTTTGCTTTGGAGAGTTTTTTTTTGCTTAAGATTGTGAGTTGTGTAAGTTGTGATTGAATGTGTAACAGAACCCCTCTATTTATACTGAAATAAAAGAGGAAAATAACAAACACTACACCCAAAAAGTCAGAAAAAACGCTCCTTCACGGGTCCCCCCACGTTAGAAAAGCAAGATTTGAAATTTGAAAAAAAAAGCACTGGAACCGGTTTGGAAAACCGTTTCACGAACCGATCGAAACCTCCAAACCATGAACCGGTCCCAAAATCAGTTTTGACCAGAACCAATCCGGTTCTTAGCCAAACCGGCGGTTTGGCTAAGAACCGGATTGGTTCTGGTCAAAACCGATTTTGACTGGTTCAGTTTTCGGTTTCTGTACCGGTTCGGTTCCCCAAACCAGTTTTTTTTTCATCTCTAATACACGCCACACATGTAATTTATACCATATCACATATTAATCCATCTTATAAATCAATATTTTGATCTACTTACAAAAACTTACAAATTATTCATTCTTGTTTATATATCTAAAAGACTATAAATTGTTGTTAAAACTTACATATTTTTAATAGTTTTTAAATCGGGAGAGACATTATAAGTATTATTGATAACTTTGGAATCATTATTTATTTATCAATGAATCTTTCATAATAGACAGATTCTCGATGGTCCTTTTATTATCATTGATATCTTAGTCTCGGGTGGCAAACTTAAAAACGCAACAATCCATGCATGATTTTTAGTCGATTTCGCCAAAGGCTTATGTTCTGTTAGATGGGATTTTCTTGATGATGATCTTCATACTTTTTGGATTTCGGTACTAAATGGGTTCATGGATTCGGTGAAGTCAGTCTTCAGGGTGGAAAGGCCTCTATTTTAGTTAACGGGAGTCCGGAACTTCTGAATTTCATTTATACCGACTTAGGCTTGAAACGGGGACCCTTAGCTCCTTTTTGTATTTTAATTCATTATGGTGTCTCTCCTCTTATCATTTTCCCCGGCGGCAGTTGAAGCAGGAATTTTCAAAGGATACAAGATTGACCATTCTACTACGTTGTCTCATTTATTCTACGCCGACGACGGCCCAGGTTGGGTGCTTTGGTATTTATTGGTGAGTGGTCTCATTCTAACTTAAAGGGTATCATGAATATTCTTCGATGCTTCTCCTTACTTTCTGGTATGTCAATAAATAATTCAGAAGAGTCATCTTCTTGGTGTCGGTTTTTTACACAGATAATTGTGTGGATGAGCTGCTAAGTTTATTGGTGTTTGATAAGGAAAGCTCCTTTTAAATACTTGGGGTATTTAGTAGAGATAATATGTTCGTCAAAAAGACTTGGTACGGATGTACGATTAATAAGTTGAAGAAGAGGTTGTCTAGGTGGAAACTTAATACCTTATCTGTCGGGGGTCGTCTTACCCTTCTTAAATCGGTTCTTGGCTCCACTCCTATCTACAACATGTCGATTTTCAAGGTTCCCAAATCTGTTCTTAATTATATGGAGAGTCTGCGTAGGAATTTTTTTAATGGCATTCAAGAGGAGTGAATAAAAAGATTTGCTTGGGGTCTTATGGTTCTAAGGTGCTTGCTTTAAAGAAATTCGGAGGGTTGGAGTCTTAGTTTTCTTCGCTCTCAATCGGGCTCTTCTTTTTCAAGTGGGTATGGAGCTACCTTCTCATGATAACTTCCTTTTGGTTTACGAATTATATAGCTTTACGATTGGCTTGATGGGTCATGTTCTTTCTGCTGCTTTCAATTCGACATGGGCTCATCATAACAGAGACTTAACTCCCTTAAAGTCAAAGGTGTCGATCTCATTTCTCATTGTAAGATTCGTGTGGGAAAAGGTACAGGTACAAGCTTTTGGAAAGATCTTTGGATTGGGCGATAATCTTCTCAAGCTTTCTTTTTCTCGTTTGTTTGCTCTTGAAGAGAATAAAAGACATATCGGTTGCTGATAAGATGGAATTCGTCTTATCTCCTCTTCTTTTCGTTGTTCATGTCCGAGGAGGTTGTATAGAGTCACAACAACTTGATCAGCTTTCGTTATTACTTGATACGGTTATTTTATCTAATATGGATGACAGATGGTTTTGGGACTTAAATGGCGATGGTGTTTTTCAAGTCAAGGATGTTCGATCTATGTTGGATGAGGCTTCTTTTCTCCCTATATGATAAAGTTCCTACTCGATGGATTAAAAGTATTCCGATTAAGGTAAACGTTTTTGCTTGGAAACTTTATCTCGATCGTTTACCTACTAGATCGAATTTGTCTCGTAGAAATGTCTCGCTTCCGTCTTTGGCTTGTCCTCTTTGTGATCACGTTGCTCGAGGAAGGATTCGTCCATTTATTCTTCGGTTTGCTCTGTGGCGAAAGATATTCAGACTGGTTAATTGTTTGATGGTGGAATTTGGATGTTCGCCTTTATGTGTGTACGAGGCTCTCTTGGTTCAATTCTATCCGTTTTGGTCTAAGACGAAAGAGGTGTTGGGAGGAGTGCTTTACGTTTCTTGGTGGAGCCTTTGGAATTCAGAAACCATTTTTTTTTTGCGTATCCCTATCCCCCGTAATAGATGCTCTTTTCGACATTATTGTTTGTATCGCTCTTTTTATTGGTGTGTAGCTAGATGTAATAGAACTTTGAATTGAGTTAGTTGGCTTCAACACCCTTTTTTGATTCCTTTGTAATTTTCTAGCTTCTTGCTAGTGGTTCTAATAAAGTCGCCGTTCAAAAAAAAAATTTATTTATTATCTTTGATCAAAATTTATAATTAAATTCTAAGTTTGCATTAATTTTGTAAAGAATGTCATATAAGAAAATACCTAGATATTTATAGTACTCATATGTTAAGCATGACTTAATAGATTACGAAATGATTACACATGTAATACTTTAGAGTCATTCAAGAAGGAGATCTCACCCTATAGTAGATGCATCATCTTTATCTCATAAAACGAAGTGAGTGTTTAAATTATCTTGAAGCGCAATACCAATGATGTGTTGAGTGAAGACGGCCTCAAAATGTAGCATCAGTTTCCATAACTATAACAAGCTAAGTGAGATATTGGAGCTTCACTAAAGCTGTTTACGGAGCCAAGTATATGCTACTGTAATAAGTAGCATCACATGATCATATGCGAAGAACATAACTATACCAATTCTATTATATATCTAACATTTACCAAATGTTTTTCCATTATCTTTACACTATTCAATGGATAATAAAAGACTAGGGGTGAGCATACCGACCTGTCGAATCCGGACCAGGTCCGGAAAAGACCTGTACCGAAAACGGGACCCGGGACCGAAGGTGATTCGGTCGGGGTCTGCGGTCCGGGTGGTATTTTTTATTATATGTTAGTCATTCGATTAAATATATATTATTATTCTTTAAGAGTTAATTTTTATTACATGTTAGTCTTCAATTTTTCTAATAACATACGTTATTTGTCCTTGGTAGTTACTTTTTATTACATGTTAGTCCTTCGATTTTTTAACTAACATTATTAGTCCTTAATGAATAGTAATAAACATTATTCTTCATTGGTGGTTACTTTTTCTTACATGTTATCTTTCGATTTTTTGTGGTTAACTTTATTACATGTTTTTCCTTCGATTTTTTCTAAGCTTTAATACTTCCCTGCTCCCCTTGTAGGTCATTTTCAATCTTTTCCAACATCTCGAAACATTGCCTGGATTTGTGTTTTAGACCTTTCTTAAGTCTCCAAGGCTCCTTGATCTAAGTGAGTCAAACAAACTTCGAACATCAGCATAATCACTATCACGATTGAGTATAACTAAAGGTTTAGTAGAAATACCCATTATATTAAACAATATACATTCACATTTAACATATACGTGTTTGGTCATACACTAGGAAAGGCAACAATTTCAACTAGTAATAAGCCACTAACCTACCAATGAAGATGTGCCACTGTTTGGGCTTCTTCCGTTATTAATTGGACTACGGCGTCAATAACACCCTGCCCGGCTAGAAAGACAAGGATATCCTCCACTGTCTCCTACAAACTCAAACGACAAAGATTAGTCGACTATTTGACATAAATAAAATACAGAACACAAGAACACAATAAAATGAGACAAAAGTCACTTTTTCGTTATCTAATAATGATTGGAAGCACATGATCCTATGGTCTACATGATGTTATAATATCCGCCAGTAATCGTGTAACAATCCGTTATTTCAGTTCATTTTACGACTTATACTTTACAATTATTATATTTGACTTTTTCGCTAAGTTACTTTTTAATTTTTATCGTTAAATTAAATCGTGTAAACTAAAAATCAACATTCAACGTAAACTGTCATCAAACAAATAAAAGTTTACGTCAAGCTAGTGTTATATAATTATTACCAAGATATTTTATAACTTTTCACTTTTTATTTTTATTGGTTACGTAAAACGTTTACGTTTCACAATAAATTACATTTATGCATGCATGAAAACACCAATACCCATCTATACTTCAACAAATACCCACTCTTATACCCAATACACAAAATTTATATCATTTCTATCTTAACAACTCATTTGTGCCGTCCCATTTTGCATAACAAAACAAATAAATCATTAAACCTCCACTAGTGTCATTTCAAGTACTCACCATCCAGCTCTTAACCCACAAATAAACCACAAGTACCTACACCATGATAGCAAGGACACACTTTTGTCCTTCCTTGTCCCTCAAACCATGCCCCTTCTCCTAGGGAGGAGGAGATCACTTATACCATTACTATTAAACCACCTCTTGATCCCTTGTTTTGCTAGTTTGTTTAGGTTTTACTCCCACTATAAATAGAAGCCTAGTGCAATGCAAGACATTTTCACATTTCATTTGCAAGCAAAATAAAAAACTATTCTCTCTTGTTTTCTCTTTGTAACTCATGGCTCAAAAAGTAGAATAAGAAGTTATATAGTTTTGATTTTAACAACAATACAAGCATACAAGTGTTATTAGGGTTATTTTCTTTTCTATTGTCGATGGTACACTGATAAAAAATCATAACCTGCCATTGAGTCTCAGCCATTGAAATGTAGACAATATTAAATCCTAGCCCTTCAAAAGAAAATATTATCTACTTTTTAGCAATAAACCTAGATTGGTATAGATTTCTTTGAGGATAAAAGCACATGAGATAATATGAAAAACTTTTAGTCCTACCTTTATGGGATATACATTTGACTATCTTCTCCCAACAAACTATCAATATTTGTTTCACTGCTTTTGAGTTTTGGCGCTAGTTTTTAATTTGTGGCTCTATATAAAGAGTGGAACTAGACTCACAGTATTGTCACTATCAATCTCATTTGTCACTCTCACTCTCAAAAGTAGTTATACAAGATATCAGATATCATGGTAAATATAAGAGATCTTCTAAACAACTTCGTGAATGAGACCACCAAGGCACTCAAGAAAGCAAACGTGAAGACAACCTGAAGAACTAGAAATGGAAAGCTGTCATTATCATCGATGATGCCGATGACAAAAAGGAAGTTGCGAAAACACAGAACAATGCTGAAGTGAAAGAGGAACATGTCATTGTCGATGTCCCTACAGAAATGTAACAACATAAATACTTTATATCCTTTACTTTATAACTTTTTTATCGTATACATTCACATAGGTGAACTACAAAAATATAATTTAACAAGTAAGATTTGTTGATGACTGAGGTCCCACTGGCACCGATCAAGCGAAGTAAGAAATACCATATCAAAATAAGTGCAAGAAACAGGTTCTATCGTGTGTTTTGTTGGATCGATTTACTGAATAGATCTTAACCTTCAGCTTGCAAAGAGTTTGCTCCTTTAGATACAATTCTAATAGCAAAAAAATAATGAAAAACACAGAGTTAAACACTATGATTATGCATTAATTAATCAATAATTGCTAGAAGAAACAATATTGAATTATCACAAAAAAAACTTTTATATTAAACTTTGAATCTGCCTAGGTGACAGATTACAAACTATGATTACTATTTTATCTCTATGATCTGTGTTGAACTATATCTACTAACCATGCCTAGGGTTCCTAATGCATATAATTTCCTAAGATATCTCATGCATATCTTTAACTCTAACTAATTTCTGTGTAGCAGAGCTTAAACTATTTTTTTTTTGTTAAAAACCCCCATAAACAGTATTAACTATTTAACCACTCCAGTACTAACTATGATAATCCTTCTACCAGTACTAACGATGTAAACTAGCAGGAAGAACTAACTACATACACATAACTGAATAAGTTATTGTTATGCAAAATTCCTAACATGTTTGATGAAGAGGAAGATGAAGACAAGGCTGAAAACAAAAACCCATGGGAATTTGATGATGAAGTTGCTGACGAAGATGAAATTGATAATGTAAATGAAGTTGATGACGAAGATGAATGAATTTAGGACGATCTTCGACTATGTTTGTTTAAATTTATGTTATTATCTTATTGGGGTTTTATCAAATATAGTTTCTTTTAGGATGTTTTTTTCTTTCATGTACTTCTATAATTTCTTATTGGTAGAATGAATAAATTTTTGACGATGCCTATGATTTTATGTTTGTTGATAACGTACTGGTTTTGATTATGTCATTTTTTCCTTGGTATAGATTTGTATTGGCTTTCAACACGGGTCACTTTTAAAAATGGTCAATTTGTAAAATGGGTCATTAAGGATACAAATAAACCGCAAATCCAAACACCTCTTATTAAAACCTGACCCATTTTGAACACTAAAGCATTTTGAAAATTTAGCATTATATTCTTTTAACGCAATCATACAGTCTTCTCAACATATTATGTTACTAAAGATATTGTTTATGGTGTATAGTTGGGTCAATGCATATATGTCAATTTGTGTTGACCCATTTTGATACACCAATGCATATATGTCATTCCTGTTTGACCCATTTTAAAATGGGTCAGTTTTTATGTACTCATGTCTTCTTAAATTATAGAACAATATGGAAACGGTAAAATATGGGTTGTGCTCTATTTTTAATTGGTTAAATGTGAAGCTCATTCAGCCCATAATCAAAAAGTAGTGTGAAGCTCATTTAGGATACAAATAAACCATAAATCTAAACACTCCTTATTAAAACCTGGCCCATTTTGAACACTAAGACATTTTAAAATTTAGCATTATATTCTTTTAGCGCAATCATATAGTCTTCTCGGCAAGATTATATTACTAAAGATATTGTTTCTGGTGTACAACTGGGTCAATGCATATATGTCATTTCTGTTGTGACCCATTTTGATACCTAATGCATATATGTCGTTCCTGTTTTGACCCATTCTAAAATGGGTCAGTTTTCAAAAATGGGTCAGTTTATAAATATTATACAACAGATACTTTAGGCACAACAACCCCATTTAGTCCATTTGACATGAGTAATGCATCAAAGCAAATAATGCATCAAACATATGTTATAGAGTAGATGTTTAATGCATCAAACATATACTTTACGCACATACGACCCATTTAGTCCATTTGACTCTCTGAGTATAATAAGTTAATCTTGGTTAACATACCTAATACTTAATGTTTTTAGCCCAATTATCTGTTTAGGTTGCTAATTGGTTATGCAAGAAAGAGGTGTTTGGCAATAAGTTTCAAGTCTGCTAATTGGCTATAAACTTTAAGTTTTGCAACAAAATGGTTTTTTTTCGCCAACTAGCATAACAGAGTTGGGAGAAACAATATGTTTTAGGTTTGCTAACCAGTTATATTTTTAATCCCATGTGGAAAACAAAATCTCAATATATTGAGGTCTGCAACAAAAGGTAAATTACTTGCTTATTGAATAACATGTATGTATGGACATATGGTCTATATGGACCAAACATGGACCATAGTGTCAAGACAAAGATGAAGATGATACAAAACATAATGCTGCAAACAGATACTACTCACTTACGACCCATTTAGTCCATTTGATTGTTTTAGTATAATAGGCCATCCTAGAGTTAACATTAAGAAATTGTATTGTTAAAAATGTTTTGAACCATTTTGATACCCAATGCATATATGTCATTCCTGTTTTGACCCATTTTAATACTTAATGCTTATATGGACCAAACACTAATAATTAAGATGTAACCTTAATTATAGAAAACATGGACCATAGTGTCAAAATTGGTAACAAAGGATAATGTATTTATAATACTGAAAGATAAATAGCAGCAAGTGACTTCAACCAAAAACCAATAACTTTTCTGCTAATACACTAAGAAAACTTTCTGCATTTTTGTCAATCACATTACTAATTGAGGATAAGTTTAGAGACTTATTCAACCCATGCACTACATGTTGTACATTTTTCATAAAGTATTATACAAATAACCAAATATCTAACCCACCTAACAAACTCTCACCATTTTGTTGCTACTTTTAACATTCAATACTTGCCGCCGTTTTTCACTGATAAATGGAAATTTTTATTATTATTTAAATTTAACAACTTTAGTGGATAAACTTAAAATATGTAACAACTTTCTAAATTTCAGAAAGAGTAAATTGCATAAATCGTCCTTTAAGTTTGGCCAAATTGCATGTTTCATCCCAAACGTTACCAAAGTGCAAGGATCGTCCTTGTGGGGAAACCTTTGTTGCAAGTATCGTCCATGCGGGGACGATACTTGCACTAAAGGTTTCACCAAATGTTTCTCCATAGGGACGATACTTGCACCAAAGGTTTCCTCAGAGGGACGATCTTTGCACTTTCGTAACGTTTGGGACGAAACATGCAATTTGGCCAAACTTTAGGGACGATTTATGCAATTTACTCTTTCAGAAATATAAATTTCAAATTCCGAGATAGGCTAATCATTGGAAATAAAAACATTTGTAGTTTGCTAATTAAACATTTTGGCAAAAAAGTCTGTTCCTTCATGTTTTCATAGGCAATATATCAAGATAAATTATTTTATGATTTACTCATACAATTTACCCTTTCATATTAGAGTATAACATTGTTAACTTTCTTGGCAGGAATCGAAGAACCATTTCTTAAGAACTATTGATCACCATCTCTTTAACAGGTTAGACTAAAATTCTTTGGCACATTTTTTATTGAAAGTTTAAGATGCATGTTTGAATGTTTCATTTTCTATATCTATAATAAGCAGTACATATAATAACAAATATTGCTACCAACTGTAGAACCTCAATATGAGTCACATGTCAAACAAAAACCATGATCCCAAACAACGCAACCAACAAGACGGAGAGGTCGCCCCCGTTTAAGTGATAGGGTAGTACGTTTACATAATACTAAAGTAACTCAACCACTCCAACTTAGTCCACAACAGGTTTTGCCAGAATCACCTTTAAACTCGAGGTATAACGGTAACCGTAGCTTAACACCATCTACTACTATACCCTCGCGAATTACATCGTCGCTCCTTAAACTATCTGTTGCAAATACTCATGCTACAACACTACCATTACGACGTCCTAGTTGACCTCTACTACAACTAAATGTTGTGCCAGCTTGGCGCAATGTTAGACCACGTAAGTATATCTAACAACTATCAATATAAAGACTTATTTTAAATTACAAGAGATTAACATTTTTGTATTGCAGGTTTGACTCGAAACGATGATCATATAAATATGTCAACATATCTGACCCTTTGCGTCATGCTTTCATCGGTAACTGTTGTTGACACTAATGGTAATCCGGTACAACATACTCAGTTACCTACCGAAAGTAATCCTTCATGTCCAACAACAAATGTTGTACATAGTTTATATCACTTAACTTTAACATGTGACATGTCGACATCAGCAACCAATCAACAGAGTGATACTAATGTACCTATGAGTATCCATCGAATGGTACGTCAGAATCATAAGCATATTTACCCTCTATTTTCGTTCCTTTTCCTTTTATATTGTCATGTCTAAATTAGTCATACAAAACATTTTTACTAATATTGGTCCCATTGCAGGTAGGATCAGAGAGTATTTTGATTTTGGGGATGCCACATACACATGTTCACATTGTCAAGCCAAATATTGGTACGGTGCGAAAGGAACAGTGTTAGACAGGGGCTTCACCCAAAATCTAATATTCGAAATTCTCCACGTTGGCTGGTTGTGTGTTGTTTAGTAAAGGGGGGAAAAGGTGCAATTTTCCTTCTTTCTGGCATGATGCTCCCAATTACTACAACAATTGATGGGGATTATAATGGAAGAGAAACTTTCTAAGGGTTTTGTTTCCAAAAAAAAAAAAGGTTTTTAATGCATTGTTATCTTTTTACGTCCAAAACGGGGAAAGGGGGGGGAAAAAATAAAACCCAAAGGAAAATAAATGACGGGGAAGGATGTAACCCACCTTACCCCTTTTTTGGTGTTCTGAATATTTACATTTTTAGTCCTTTGGATCTATTTGACGTTTTGGTCTGTTTATTCAAGATTTTGTAACGTGTTGACGGTGATGATTTTATGAGAATTATGGTAATTTATGGTTATTTGTAAATAATATTCTTCTTTTAGAGGATGTTATTATGTTATTTGTATCCGGGTTTGTTTGACCTATGTCGAATATTTGAAGAAATGCCAAAAATCAAGGAGTCCCGATACGTACCGTTAAGAGTCCAAATGAAGGGTTTTGAAAGTGTTTAAAGTGTAACATATGTCGTCGCACAATTACTCTAGAGAGTAAAACGAGAAAAAAAAGTATTTTTAAGGTGAATAAAAATACTAATCAACTTTGGAGAAAATTTTACGACCAAGTTTTACGAGTATTTAAGTGATCCCGACACGAAAAGAAAGACCTGATACCCTATAGGATCCCATGGCCGGTCAAGATGGTCAAGAGGGACAAGGAGGCATCATTTTAGCAACTTTGTCTAGAAATTGTAAATGTATATTCCCACCACTAGACTTTTCCATTCATTCTCATTTTTCATTTCAAAAAAAATAAAACACACACATATGTGTGTATGTGTGTGTGTGTTTCGTCCACCACAAACCACCATAGATTTTCTAACTTTGATCAAGAACGTGATATTTCAGGTTGATACAAGTATTTGGGTATTCATTTAAGCACTCTCTCAGGCGCTCGGGTTGTACGGTTCATGGTGAAATCTTCATTGTTTGAAGATTTTCTAGTAAGTAGTTTCAAGAAAATGATTGTTAAATTTTGTTTATCCTTTTGGGTTTATATTGATGCATAGATGTTAGTTGTATGAGTTGATCATCATGAAAATCAATTTTTGGAAACGAAACGGATATAAAAGGGTGTTTGGTTGCGTCGGATAAGAAAAGAAACAAAGGGGTTTTGTAGTTTTGATGTTGTGGTCGTGATGGTTGAATAAGATATGTTGCTAGATAGCTTATTTTTGATAATAGCATGTATAGCTTATTTTGGGCTTATTTTGTGGCTTATAGTGAGCTTATGGCTCGCGGCTTATTTTAAAAAACACAAGGAAGTGTGTTTTGATTATTTACGTGGTATGACGTATGTTGTGGACTATTATAGCTTATGGTAGTAACCAAATGCGATATGTAGCTTATTAGCTTATTTTCAAGCTTAATATATGTATTGTGGAGCTTATGGACTCACGGCCCAATAAGCCTATTTAAGTCGTGACTTAATGGGAGGGCTTATTGTGGTCCGAATTATTTTCTACTTATTAGTATAAGCTTATGTATGTAAATGGACCTTGGTTTTGGACTTGGATCGTATTTTGGACTTATAAATATCATAATGGAGCCCAATAAGCGATGTTTAGTCGTTATAAGAGTTTTGACGGACATTTTGAAAGTGAAATGTATTTACGAAGTGGTATTGAATGTTATTTTGAGAAAAACGTTTTAGTAAATGTTAAAGATCAAGATTTTGGAATTTTGTCGGAAAGGTGTCGAAAGTTTGAAAAGTGTTTGAAAAGTAAAAAGTTAATAACCTTGGAAAACGTTGTATGAGCGTACGGGTCATGTCGAAATTTCGTAAAAAGTTTATACTTAGAAATTTTACTAAAAACATGATTTTTGATTTTAAATAATAAAATATTATTTAATTATTTTATTTATTTAATAAATTCACTAAAAGACGAAAAATATAATTTTTCTCGAAACTTCTCAGATATGTTTATTATGAGTAAACGTTCCATTTTCAACCCTAATATGATTATTTTCATGGTGACTAAGGTTACCGAATTAGACTTATCGAGATATATTTATAATTATTAATTATAAATATTTACTTATATTACTTATCTATTTTCTTTAATAGTATAAGTAAGTATTATTGAGTAACGGGATTGATATGATTGTTGGGATATGTCGTCAACCATCACACCACTAAACTTTTATGGGTAATTGTACAACGCGTCTAGACTCTATGCATCAAACATGCAGACTGTTTTGGAAATGAATGATTAAATGGGACATTAACTAGACTAGGTCGTGTGCGGACGTCGTTGCATTTGCTTGTGTGATGGAGGATTTTGGTTGATAAAGGCTTGCGTGGGTGAGGTTCTCGTTAGTCCCATAAGAGTATTTACTGTTTTCCGTTGGGGGAAAAATAGATACTCAAATGTATTTTTGAATGTTTTTTAATTGACTGTTGTGAAAATGTGGTTTTTGTTTTTGGGACAAGTTATGTGCTTATGACTGCTATGTGAATATTATGTGTTGCATGATTGTTTGGATCAGAGGGGTACGCTTATCCCAGTATTTGTATGATTGTTTGGATCGGATGGGTAGGGCCTACCCAGTATTTATGTGATTATTGGAGCGGATGGGTACGCCTACCCTGGTTTGTGTGTGGTCCTACCCTAATTTTAGTGCTCCAGCTGGTAGGCCCTTTAGGTGCGTAAGTGACATATGGTATTTGACTTGCAGGATTTTTAGGTTGTGTTACATAATTAGCAGGGATGATAAGGCATGGGTTGTTTGCAATCTATATTCACGTCATGGCACTATTGTCTATGTTTGGGATATTTGGAACAACTTTTTGGGTTTAAGGTTCAAACTACGAGCTCACCAACATTATTGTTGACGTTTTCGAGTATCATTTTCAGGTGAAGTGAAAGAGGAATAAGTTGGTGATATGTGATAGCAGACTTAGAAGTATCCAGTGTGGATTTTTCATGTGAAGTCTTGCTTGTTTATTTTATTTGGTTTTAGTATTTGGAAGATTTTGGTTTAAGTTTGGATTTGGACCCATGTGTGGGCTATTGGAATTTTGTAAGAGATTTTGGATTTGGTTATGATATGGGAAATCACTCGAGGTTGTTCAAGGTGGATGGTCTTCGTAACACTTGAAGTTTATGCTATTTGTTGTTTTTTCTATTTTGTATATTGTGTTATGATTGATCATTATGTTGCGCTCCTGAGTTTTTGCCATTGTCAGGGTGTGACAGATTGGTAATCAGAGCCAAGGTTATAGAGAACTAGGTGGGTTGACCTAGACTATAACCTAAGATCTGTCATTTAGTTGTGTATAGGATCTATGTGCGCGGTGTTCCGCTTTTGCTTGCTTTCACTTATTTGTGGTTTGGTGCTTTAGTTATGCCAGTTATTGAAATGTGTGAGCTCAATATTGAGTATGATTGGGAAAGGATGTAAATATAAGCATGGTGGCTCAATGGAAATAAGTAATTATAAGCGTATCACAACTCACTCATACTTAGTAATGTGTTTCACACAAATCGATGTTGACACCATAAGGTGGTATTATGTATATAGTTATATATATAGTAAGATGCGCTCTCTCTCTCTCTCTCTCCCTATATATATATATATATATATATATATTAGTCTTCCTACTTACCTAACGTTGCCCATGTTCTCCCTCGTGTAGATAATATCGCTAAGGGTGATGACCTGAAGTTCTGGCTGACCTGTTGCTGAATCACAAGGAAGAGGAGTGGGTGAACGGGTTGGTAGAGGTGGTGGAAGAGGTAGAGGACCTAGGGAAGGTAATGATGAGCGTATTGACGAATTGAATGGTTAAGGAAATTACTAGGGTTTGGGAGCTAATGGGGGCATAAAGGGAGTTAATGGGAATGTAGAGGGAGTCTATGGGGGTGTAGGAGGAGCACCTGACTTCTCGACGATCATTGCCCAGCAATTGCAGAACCTCTTACCCGCCATGCTAACTCAGGTTGGTAACCAAGGAAATGTTGGACATCAGAATGGTAATGTGGTTAATGAGAACATTCAGGAGAACGTTAGGAATGTGTTAGTGAATGGCAACAGGGTAGGTTGTTCATATAAGGAGTTCTTAGCTGTTACCTCTAAGGAATATGATGGTAAGGGAGGTGCTGTAGCCCTTACTCGTTGGATTGAGAAAATGGAATCTGTGCATGATATGAGTGGTTGTAGTATTGACCAAAAGGTGAAATACACTGCTGGTTCATTTGTGAGTAAGGCTTTAACGTGGTGGAACTCTCAGATCCGCACGCTAAGTCGGGAAGTTGCTGTTAGTATGTCATGGAATGACTTTAAGTGTATGATGATACAAGAGTTTTGTCCTAGTCATGAGATGCAAAAGTTAGAATCTGAGTTGTGGAATCACGCCATGGTCGGGGCTGGCCATGCTGCGTATACTGATAGGTTTCATGAGTTGGCTAGGTTAGTTCCACATTTGGTAACTCCTGAGAGTAGGATGATTGAGAGGTATGTGTATGGCCTTGCTCCACAAATCCGTGGGATGGTGGCAGCAACGGAGCCAAAGTCTATGCAAAAGGCTGTGCAGATTTCTGGTGCACTGACTGATGAGGCTGTTAGGAATGGAACAATTAAGAAGGTTGAGAAGAGAGGAAATGTGGGGGAACCTAGCAAGGATAGGAATGGAAGGGATGATAATAAGAGGACCAGGACTGTGAATGCTTTTGCTACTACTGTGAACCCTGTAGGAAGAGAGAATACGGGTACTTGGCCCAAGTGTACCACCTGCAACTCCTACCATGCACCCGGTGGACCTTGTCGCACATGCTACAACTGTAACCGCCCGGGTCATTTGGCAAAGGATTGTAGAAGTGTGCCAAGGAATGTGAATCCTGTCAATGCTAGAAACCCACCTGTTAGGGCATGTTATGAGTGTGGTAGTACCGACCATGTTAGGCCAGCTTGTCCTAGATGGAATAGGGTACAAGGACCGGGAGGAAACCGTCCAAACCAAGTTGTTGCTAATAACGAGGGTCAGGGTCGTGGAAACCAAGGGAACCAGGCTAGGGGTAGGGCATTCATGTTGGGAGCAGAGGAAGCTCGCCAGGATCCGAACATTGTGACGGGTACGTTTACTTTGAACAAGCACTTTGCCACTACCTTATTTGACTCTGGTGCCGACTATAGTTTTGTTTCCACTACCTTCATACCTCTGTTAGGCTTAGAGCCCAGCGACTTAGGTTTCAAATATGAGATTGAAATAGCTAGCGGGCAGCTAGTAGAGATTGATAAGGTTATTAAGGGTTGCAAACTAGAAATCGAGGGTCATATCTTTGACATCGACTTAATACCTTTTGGACATGGGAGTTTTGATGTGATTATAGGTATGGACTGGTTGTCTAATTTTAAAGCTGAAATAATTTGCCATGAGAAGGTAGTGAGGATACCATTACCGAATGGCAAGGTGCTTAGAGTAGTAGGAGAGAGACCGGATGAGAAAGAAAGATTGTTGATGAGCGCTAAGGCTAGTGATAAGAAATAAGAAGAGATTGTTATGGTTAGAGATTTTCCTGAGGTATTTCTGGATGATCTATCTGGATTACCGCGTATTCAGGAAATTGAGTTTCAGATTGAGTTAACCCCTGGAGCAATGCCAGTAGCAAAGTCTCCTTATCGTTTGGCACCTTCTGAATTGGAGGAGTTGTTGGGACAACTCAAGGAACTCCAAGACAAAGGTTTCATTCTACCAAGTTCATCGCCTTGGGGAGCGCCGGTATTGTTCGTTAAGAAGAAGGATAGTTCCTTTAGGATGCGTATTGACTATTGAGAATTGAATAAGTTGACTGTTAAGAATCGTTATCCGCTACCTAGGATTGATGATCTATTTGACCAACAACAAGGGTCGTAGTTTTTCTCTAAGCTAGATCTTAGGTCTGGATACCATCAGCTAAGAGTGCATGAGGATGACATTCCAAAGACTGCGTTTAAAACTCGTTATGTACATTTCGAGTTCATTAATGCCCTTTGGTCTGACTAATACACCAGCAATATTTATGGATTTAATGAATAGAGTTTGTAGGCCGTATCTTGATAAGTTTGTGATAGTATTTATAGATGAACATTTAAGGTTAGTCTTGGAACTGCTCAAAAGGGAGAAACTGTATGCTAAGTTTTGTAAGTGTGAATTCTGGCTATAAGAAGTGCAG
>BQNB010031461.1:0-44683 GCA_026074375.1 Tanacetum coccineum | reverse complement strand
GGACCCTTATTCCACTGTGACCCAAATTTGGGGGTGTTACAAGGGGAGTTTCTCATTCTAATTCTTTTCCCGTTTTTAATGTTTATCTATACAACAAGGACGTTTGATGTGCGGTCGTTATAGGACTTCAACAAGAAGTTTTACAACTACATAGGCAGAGTACCTAACTGTTGTAGTAGTAGTATAGGAAAGACTCGGGGGTTGTTATCGTTCTCTATGGGAATAAGTTGGGAAGGCTTGATCACGGTCTAACAGAATTTTAGGGGTTGAGAGAAGATTGTTTTTGTGTTGTTATATTTATAAGAAAGCAGGTAAATCTATGGTTTGAGAGGTTGGTTTGATTAACTAATAACTACACTAATATCTAATCTACTGGTGATAACTTTTTAATAATTAAATGTATTTACTTAATCATGCATTACTTATCAGATTGATTCTCCTAAACATGTTTCCTTGTCACACTTGTGATGATTTATGTAAGTATTTCTTTTAGCTTTCAAAATTTTATTCTTGTTAATGATTTTTAAACTAATTTCACATAAGCTATCGTATTCAATTTGCATATTATCATTATCAAGAGAAGATGCATTATCACTATAGCAAGAAGAGTTAAGAGTTACCTCATTTGACGATTGAGCCATGAGACAAGTTTCGTCATTGGTTTTGTCTTCGGCGTCATTTTCGCTATCGCTCCAAGAACCTCCAATGAAGGCCTTTTGATCTTTGTTGCGAGATGGTTTTGGACAATCGCCAATGAGATGATTTGGATCACCGCATCTAAAACATTTCCGGTCACTCTTTCCTTTCTTCTCATCTCTTTGTCGGAATGACTTCTTTTCTTCTCTTGGTTGCCTAACAAATTTACCCTTTCTTCTAAAGAACTTTTTAAAGTTCCTTACGGCCATAGCATATTCTTCGTCATCGCTTCCGGATGTCGAAGTTTCATCATCACTAGACTCTTTCTTAGCTTTCAAGGCAATGGACTTAACTCTTTCCTTTTTGCCTCTATAAATTTCGGAATCCTTTTCCATGACTACTTCATGTACTTTTAGATTGCCGATAAGCTCGTCTAGAGCTAGTGATGACAAATCTTTTGATTCTTCAATCGCCGTGACCTTTGCTCTCTATTTAGGATGTAGAGCCCTAAGAAACTTCCTAACATAGTTCTTGCTAGAGAAACCTTCATCAAGAGCTTTAAGACTAGTAATAATAGTGTTAAATCTAGCAAAACCGCTATCAATAGATTCTTCTTCAAGGATAGTAAATTGTTCATATTGTTGAACAAGAAGATCAATTTTATTATCCTTTACTTGGCTATTACCTTGATGTGTGATTAACAACGATTGCCAAATATCTTTAGCCGTTTTACACATAAAAATTCTTTCGTATTCCTTTTTAGGTAAAGCATTATAAAGAACCATTTTAGCTTCATTATTTTTAGCAAGTTTCTTTTTAAGATCGTCAGATTATTCTTCAAAGGGAACAACCTCTAAAATTTAGGTAACTTCGTTTTTGGCAACTAGTGGAAAATCACCATTCAAGATAATATGTCAAAGATCTAAATCTTTTGCTTTCACATAAGTTTCAAATCTATTTTTCCAATATATAGAATGATCACTTTCAAAAAGTGGTGGTCTTCGCATAGATTGCCCTTCTAGATATTTATCTGAATCCATAAATCGATTCAAGCTTTAATGTATAATATACGTTAAAGATCTTGGGTGACCTTGGCTTCTGATACCAATTGTGGAAACTAGAAGGGGGGGGGGGGGTTGAATAGTTTTTACCGTTTTAAAAATAAAACTTAGATTGTCAACTTATGTAAACTCAAGAGATATACACAAGTGTATATGATAGCGATGCAATAAGTAAATAAGTAATATACGAAGTATGAACAAGTAAAGATAAGAAAGATCAAACCGATGACACAATGATTTATAGTGGTTCGGCTATGAAGCTTCTCTTTGCCCTACTCTACTCCCCAGGTACCCAACTTGAGAGTTTTCTTCACTATGTCAAAAAGCTCCCTTTAGGTGGAAAAAACCGTACACATCGCTTACACTTTTTTCCAGTACTAAGCTAAATACCGAGTTCTACTTCGAGATAGAACCAATCTAACACACTATGTATTTTATGGCCTAAATACTAACCTGTCATACACATTTGATATACACAACACACAACACCAGATATACAAGATGAATGATTATCACACACGTGATGACACAACTAAACTATTAACACTTGAAGTTTGACGTCTTCGTTAGTGTTCTTCACTAAAGAGTGGAATGATGTAACACCCCCAAATTTACAACGCAGCGGATTAACCACTTTGGGGAGCTACTTCATAATACATGCACACGAGTCACAGTAAACGACTTCAAAAGAGACGTTTATAAACAAAATCACATTCGATTTATTTAAAAAGATCGGAGTTAAAAGGTCCCAAACTAGTTTAGAAAACATATTTCTAATAAGTCACAACACGAATCATTTTCTTAAAATCCCCTTTATTGAATGTACGAAATTTCACCAAGTCCGTGTCCTTCGATATCCGCGTTTCGTCCCATCCAAGCTAGCAAAAGCACCTAAACCTGAGATACATGCTTAAAAACATCAACACAATGGTTGAGTGAATTCATAGAGTTTTCAAGTAACAATTAGAACATATAGTTGGTTCCACAAAACATTTATAACCTTAGAACGCAGTTTGGTTCCACCAAAAACATGTATGACTTGCTAGCTAGGAAAGCCACACCACATTTCCAACTTTCATGAGCCCGTGTACCGAACCGTAACACATTTATCATTATAGATGAATAATTGACCGGGTAGTATGCCACCACCCCTAGACTCAATACAGAATGTCCGTTACAGGGTGCTCACCAACGGATTCAGACCCCGGACAAGGTTATCAAACCCAATAGATCTATTTAATGCATTTAGCGTTTACCTCCTTGGTAATTAACGGTCACACATCAAAAGGCATATACTCATGGCAATGAAATTATATTATCATATCAAAAACACTTGCGTTCCATTTTCGCAAACAAACAACATATCAATCTTTATCCTTTCTCTGATATGTCATTGATCACTTCTCTGTCAGCATAAAATATCTCTCAGTCTTAATCTTTCTTAGCAGTTGTAACTTTTGTACCAGCAACATTAACTCTGATACAAGCAGTATAACTTATACACCAGCATAATTAATGTACGACAAGCGTAGTTAGTACGTAAACTATTCGAATATTTTCTTCAATCTTTCTTCAGTCAGTACTAACTTTAACTCTAGCAGTACTATCTTTAATAGCAGTACTAGTTACACTAGCAGTAGTAATAGCTAGTACTAAGTTTAAATAGTAGTAGTGTAACTTGCTGTACTATGTTACACTAGCAGTAGTAACTAGCAGTACTAACTACTTAGCATATTTTTCATTAAGATTACTAACAACACTAAGTTTTGTTTAGCAGCAGTAACTCTAACCTTAGCAGCAGTAACTCTAACTGATCATCATGAAGTCTTTTAATCCCAACAATCCTCCCCTAAACTTGATATTCTTCTTCAAAATCTTAAGTTTCTTCATTGAAAGCTTCATAATTACTAGGAGGATGCTTCCAAACACTTCATTGATTCTTGAGTTGTTTTGTGATGAGCTTAAGAAGTTGATAACACATTTCATTCCAATGATCAGCTTGGAGCTTCTTTTTTCAGCATATCAGTGGATTGTATGATGGTGTAAGGGTTTCTACTTTTTACCAGCCATTAAGATATGCATAGATTGCACCATCAGAAAATATACTCCCTAACAGGAATTTCAAATAGTTTCCAACAAAACTTTCTAGTCTTATAGATTCCTCTACACTGTATGCTTCTCATATCCTTCTTCTGGCCTTGTTGTATCCCATGCTTAGCAGTTTACCAACTTCCAAAGATGTTTTCCAAGTCTTCCCTTTTTATATGTCAAAGTTTTTAAGCATTGAATAAAGGAATGAGCACCGATTTGAACCTCAATCTGCTTTTTAATTTGGAAGTAGCCATCTTTCCTTCTTTAATCGATCTTACTATTAAACAATGCTTGGAGGCTTAGTGGCCAAAGGAATAACATCAACTGCTACTTCCTCTTCATCAGGTTTGACTTCCATCATACTTTGAAGCTCATTTCTTGATCATCATCTATCTTCTGCTTCTTTGCATTCTCTTGTTCTATGCCTCATACTGCCCTTTTGGAACTTTCTTTTGCCTCATGTACTCACTGCCCCTTGCTACAATTTTTATCCATTCTACAATGTATATTTTACCCTTTTCATTAGCTTTCTCAATAATTCTTGGACATTGGCAAAAAAAGACTTGTTTCTTCTAATCTTTGGGCTTCCTATTCCTCCATTGTTTTTCAGATAAAGTAGTCTGATATCTTCTTTGTTGAGCTTTGGTAAGTGGTTTGTTCCTCTTTTCCTTATTCTTTAAACTCTAAGAGTTGTTTGAAATAGTTTGCCTTTCTTCAATGGTTCAATCATCTTGTTCTCTTGCTTTGTAGTCTTTCAGCTATTAACTGATATTCCTCAACTTGGCCTGAATTACATTTCCATTCTTCAATTAAGGCAATTTCTAGCTTCTTGTTCTTTCTCAACTTTTTCCCTTGCAAGTCTTACTTCTTCTTCTTCAGCTTGTAGTCTGAAAGCAAGTTCTTCATCAAGCCTGATTTGATCTTTCTTCTTTATAGGCTCTTAAGGTTCTACCATTTTTCCTTTACCTTTATCCTTTGATGGTAGTTGTTGAGGTCTTGTTCTTGTTGTAGATTCACTCTGCTCTTCTATCACAACCCCTTTGACCTTGGGTTTTGCACTTTTGATCTCTATTAAAGTTTGAGCAAGAGTCAATTCAGTTGGACTGGAAGTACTAACCTCAACACTAGCAGTAGTAAAAGCTACCTTCACCATCAGTAGTAATGGGCATCAGCATTACTAACTTCCTTTTTACACACATCTTTTCTGCAAACACTTCTTCATCATTAAGGACTCCTGTATCAACCATTTCGGCATCATAAACATTCTCCAGGGTGATGTCTTTATCAGCATCAATATCATGAATTTTCCTCCCCTGTTTGGATGCATCCTCCTAATCACCCAAACCTTCATCTTTAGAGGATTCAACCCTGGCACTCAAACCAACCTTGTACAATCTTTTAAGCTTGTGAGTTCTTGACCTATTTTTCTTCTCTAGTTCCTTTACCCTCCTTTTTAAGCTTGTAATCTCCTGAGCTTGAGAGGTTTTTGTAGTCTCCAAAGCAAGAACCATATTTTGTAAGTTGGTACATAGTTCTATCAATTCTTTAAGTCGCAGACTATCCTCACCACTGAGCAGTGGATCATTGGAATGTTTGGATATATTCTCCTCATTGATAGCCTCATCTGCCACATTGATTTTAAGACCACTAGGCTGAGGTACCTCAGTGTCCTTTCTCTTTGGCTTCCTTGGTTTTTGTTTCTTTTGGGGTTGAGATGTTGATGGTTGAACAATAGTGGGTGTGTGATGAGGATCAGTTGGATTTGCTGAACCTTCACCCACTTCTTCTTGAGCTTGTACCATCATTGTTGGAAATAAGGGTGTTTCTCTTCTAGAAAAGCCTTTTCCTACCCTCTTCATGTTTCCAAAGATCTTCTTAGTGTGAGAAGGGGTAACATAAATCCTTTTATGATTTGACATATCACCAACTTGTTTCTCTAGAAAAACTTGCACAAACCTTGGATACATCAAAATTTTGTTCTCATTATCCAAGTTCTCTACCATACTTTCAAATATGTTCTTTGAAAAGTTAAACTTCTGGTTTGTAGCTAAACATATTATTTCAGAAGCCATAGTGCTACTATATTCATTCCATGTAGTGGTCTTAGCACTTAGGCATTGCAAAATAGTATGAATAAGAAACTTCCATTAGGAGGAGAAGAATGCTTTATAGAAAGTTAACCTTTATGAAATTTTCTCATACCCCATCCTTGCCAGTTCTTCAAATATGGTAGCATTAGGCTTTATAATCTTACCTTCATCATCATCGTTAGTTGAAGATCACGGTCTAAAAAATGCTTTACTTTAGTAAACAATTTCTTCTTCCCATCCACTAGGGCTTGTAATTGAACTTCCCCATTAACCGTTTTCGCCTTTACAGTAGACTATAACTGTTCAATGAAAGATGTGTATATAGTAGGATTAACGGTTAAAGCATACTTGATGGGGTGTGCATTCAGGAAATCTACTATCTCCTCAAACCCAGCACTTTCAGTGGGTTTCTCCAAAAACGCGACCAAATTATGAGTATCAGCAAACTTTAGGGTAGTCATTGTGATGGGTTTTGATGAAGAATGATGAAATTGAGTTAGGGTTTATGATTAGAGAGTATTTGAAAGATTGAAATTGAATTTATGAGTGACTTGAAACCCTGATCGAGTATTTAGTGAATAATACTCTCAACTGCATGATCGTTCACAGCAGTTGTAAGTTTATGCCTAGCAGCATTAACTTTCACAAGCAGTTGTAAATTTATGCCTAGCAGCATTAACTTTCAACAGCAGTAGCTATAGTTTATGCTTGCAACATCTAACTTTCACAGCAGTAGTAAGTTTAGCCATGCATTATTCAACTTATGCTTAGCCTAGCATTAGTTATGCCTTGGAAGCCATGCACTAAATTTGAGTCAACGTATTTACGCCAATTCCATTCCAAACAACTTTTCCATAATCAAATTAACATTTTGGCTACAAAAAACTCTATGTATATTTTGTATTCTCTTAACTCACAATTATCTCTGTTGTTTTTGTTATTCTCATTAATTCTTTTTGCTCACAATTCTCTCTATCTGTTTTTGTTTTCTCTCTTTCTTTGTTGTCACTTTCTCTCTTTTTAGTTTTTGATTTAGGCACTCTCTTTCTATTTTTCTAACTCACCAATCTCTCAATTATTTTTTCTCATAATATCACTAAGATCTATTTTTTATTTTCACACATTCTCCTTTCTGGTTTTATACTCCACATATCTCTCTTTATTTTGTATTCTCATCACATCTCTCTTTCTGTTTTTATTCTCTCCAAACTCTTTCAATTCTCATATTAGTAGTTTAATACCAGCAAGTATTATGGTATAACTCAGCTGCACTAATTTACTTTAACAACTAAAATTTTAATGACCTAAATACCAGTACTATTTCATTCAAAACGCCTAACAAAAATATTTAAAGAGATAAGAGATATTTAGTGATTTAACATTTACAATCTAGCCAATCAATATTGAAACCCTACTTTACATCAAAGGCTTTTGTAAGCAGATTTTGCAACACTCTTGTCAGTATGGTTTTTATCCATTTTAAATCAGTTTATGGTTTACATTGCATTCTCTAATAAAAGTGATGTCTAATCTCTATTTGCTTTGATTTTTTAATGAAAACAAGATTTTTTAATTTTGCAAATTGTACTGTTATTGTCAATAAAGATTGTTGGTGTTAATCAAGAAGTGTACCCATAATCAACTAATTGGATTTTGAATCCAAAAGCATTGTCCACAGAGTTATACTTAGATGCAGCTTCATACTCAGTTCTATTGTGGAATTTTCAACCATCTGTCTGTTTCTTGCTCTACTGAACAATCAATCTACTCCCTAGGAATTGACAACATCTGTTGTTGACTTTTCCTATCCAAGCTTACTACAGCATAATCACTATCAGTGTATGCTACCAAATCAAAAGGTGAATCTTTTAGATACTAAAGGCCCAATTTAGGTTGACCTTTTAAGTACCTAAAAATTCTTTTCACATCATAAAGATGTGACACTTTTGGGTTAACTTGGTATCTTGCATAGGCACACACTGCAAACATAATATCAGGTCTTGAAGAAGTAAGATACATCAATGACCCAATCATTGATCTATATAAATGAACATCCATTTCTTCACCATCTTCATCCTTGAGCAAAGGGTTTTGAGTTTCCATAGGTGTTCTTGCTGTCTTGACATTAGTAAAACCAAATTTCTTCAAAATCTCAGTTACATACTTGTCTTGACTTATAAAAATCCTATCCTCCTTCTGCTTTACTTGTAGTCCTAAGAAGAATGTGAGTTCACCTATAGATTTCGTCTGAAATTTCTTACGCGTCATCTTCTTAAACTCAGTGCATAATGATTTCTTTGTAGAGCCAAAAATGATATCATCTAGATATACTTGAACTAACATAATATCACCTTTGTCCCTTTTGATAAACAAAGTCTTGTCAATTTTCCCTCTTTGAAACCCATTGTCCAACAGATATGTTGATAAGGTTTCATACCATGCTCTAGGAGCTTGATGCAGTCCATAAAGTGCCTTTTCTACTTTGTATACTCTGTCAGGGAAGTCTGGATCTTCAAATCCTGGTGGTTGACAAACATAGACTTCCTCTTCAATCTTACATGTAAAGAAAATGCTCTCTTGACATCATCTGAGTACTCACAAAGCTTTAAATTGAGGCATAGGCTAAAAATAGATTGATTGCTTCAATTATTGCAAATACGGCACAAAGACTTCATCCTAGTCATTTATCCTTCTTGTGTGTACCCTTGAGCAACCAATCTTGATTTATTTTTAATCACAATCCCTCTTTCATACTTTTTATTCCTGAAAACCCATTTAGTGCCAATAGCTCTTTTTCCATTTGGTAAATCCACTAAAGTCCGATCCTTCAGTGCATGAATTACCTTTTTAGGTTCTTCTTGTGATAAAAGCAAGCAAACAAGCAATTTTGAAAGTCTTGATGGTTTGTTCTTTGCTAAAATGAACTAAACAAACCATGTTCTTTCAAATTCTTTGTCATTCTTCTTGTTTGAGGTGCTGAATTCAAATCTCTAATAATTTGTTCAACTAGATGATCTTTGTTTATTCTTGTAGTTGGAATAGGACTGACAGACATAAATGCATCCAAGTTGTTTATGTCAGTCTCTGCACCAACATCTTCATCATCATCTGAATATACAATATCTTCCAATTCAGGCATATTTGGATCACCAGGAAGATCAATGCTTGTTTTTGAACCAATAGCATTAACTTCATTTGAGCTAGCACCATTAACATTATTAGTGCTGTTATCACTATCTTCCTTCTCTTGATCATTGAATTCATTGTATTTTCTTGGATTTTCATTATCACCTAAAGGTTTGAATCCAACATCAGGAGAAATCTTTGAACTTTGAGAGAATGGTAGATTAGCAGTCCACAATGGTAGCAGTATGTAATCTTTTCCAGGTACTGTTTCCGTTCTAGCTTTACCTGGATCACCACATGCTTTTGTACATGCATTACCATTAGACTAATTTCCTGCAACAACTGGCTTATAATTCATTGACTTTGTTAGAGCATCAATATCAAAAAGCTAATTTGGTCCACTTCCTGCAATATTAGGTGTATTCTCACTAAACTAAACATGTAGGTTCTCTTCAACTATCCTAGTTCTACTGTTGAATACTCTAAATGCTTTACTATTGATTGAGTACCCAACAAAGAATCCTTCATCAGTCTTACCATCAAATTTGTTCAAGTGGTCTAAGGCATTGCCGAATTGTAACAGGACACCCAAAATGTTTCATAAAGCCCTAAAGCCGGTTTTCTACCAAGGAATTAAGTTCTCATATAAGGGGTCTTGTTATGAGGCTTAATTATTAATACCTTATTTTGCACATAGCAAGCTGTATTAACTGCTTCAGCCCAAAAAATAATAGTTGGTATGCGGCTTAGAATCAGCCTAGACATTGGTCCTAGCAGCCTAGCCGTAATCAGTGTTATATTTTTTCCTCTCAGCTACTCCCCCCCCAAACTATTTTTTGTAGGAGTTTTCTGCTACACTAAATTCTATCCTAATAATTTTCTCTCACAAAAATATTCATTTCCTTAATTCTTGAACTCAAGTTCCTTTGTCACACATTTTTAACATTAACCTTTTGATCTAGTAGATTTTCTACTTAGTTATGAAGGGACTTAAGATGCCACTAAGTCTCATCTTAGTAGCTAGAAAGAAAACCCTACTAAACCTACTGTCATCATCTATGACAACTAGGCAATACTTCTTTTTCATTAAGCTTTTTACAAATGTTGGACGAAACAAATCCTATGCCAACATTATTAAAGGTTGGCTGATTGAAACCTACTATTTTGGACTTACCAAGAAGCTCTATGTTGCTTTCCCTATTGACAAGCACAACACAGGTTTGATATTTCCAATAATATTTGTGGTAAACATCTTACAGATTTCCTTAACTAGTTTCTTCGTAGTTTTGAATTTATGTGTCCAAGCTTCTAAGCCAAGATTAGATTCATCAGATGTGTCTTTTGCAAGAGGACATGTTAGACCTCCTTTAGGAACAATATTCTTATATATACACTATACATTATTTCTCTTCTTAGGAACTTTAAGTAAAACATGACTTTCATCAGTTAACTTAAAGTTTGGAGATAAAACAATACATTCAGTGTCATTAAAGAGAACACTATTCTTTTTGTCATACATTTGTAAGACACTAAAGAGGTTAAACTTTAACTCTTTTACAAAATACTTTTTCTTAAAATCTAAATTACCAGTTTTGATTGTACCGCTGCCTGTGATTTTCCCTCCTTTGGGGTTACCTCCAAAGGCAACATATCCTCCATCAATTTCTTCAGAGTTAATAAGATAGGACATGTTCCCTGTCATATGCCTTGAGCATCCACTGTCAATTACTCCTTTCTCATCTAAATCTTGCTATGGATTGCCCTGCACATAAGGTAAGAAAATCAGTCTCTTTTAGGGACCCAAGCCATCACTGACTTGGATCTACCTTAGGCATCAATATAATTAAATCTTTTAAATAGCATTGATGCACTGTTGTGTTTGGAAACATGGTCTATAACTTTAGTTTTTGGTTCTAAACCCATCAAGCTGAGGCCTTAACAACATTGTCATGGTTTCCCTTAACAGCATTAAGTACTGCTTTTGGCTTAGCAGTATTAACTACTGCTTTTGGCCCAACAGTATTAACATTTTTACCCTTAACAATATTAACCCTCTGATTAAAATTACTGTTATTAGTTGTTGTTTTGTGCTTAATAGCCTTTAACAGTTAAATGTGACTTTACTAATAACATTTTGTATTGGTCTTACACTATACACAAGTTGTTTTTTTTTTCTGGGTTGAGCAGTTTATTAATGATCTAGCGAGTCAGTAAGTGATACTCTGACCTGAACCTCATTAATATTGCTTTTGGAACTATGTTCCTTTTGGAACTAGGGTGTGTCATTACATAGAAATATTCTAGTGATTCACCTTTGAATATAGTTCCACACTTAGCTTTTACCATCTTTTTTATTATTAAAAATGTCTCTTATGGGTTATCATATCAACTGCAGATGATCAAAACTTCAACACATAGCAAGCTTTGTTTTCATCTCAAAATTTACTTATTATCTTTAAGGACATCATGTAATTCCTAGTTGCTTTGGTTTCCTCTAGGTGCATGTGTGTTTATTCAATTTTGATTACCTTTGTTTTAACCAATTGTTTTCCTAGGTTTTTTACTTGCTCTTTAGGATTTATCAAAAAAAAACTATATTTTTGCTCATATACTAGGTTTAACAGTTTTCTTCTCTATCTTAGGCTTTGACACAACTTCATCCTCACTATCAGACACCCATTCCTCAATAATTAGAGCACCATTATTCTTCCTAACAATCTTAGGCTTGTCTGCACTACCCTTATCTTCACTAATTTCAACAACAAGCTTTTTAACTGTAGACTCACTTACTATAGGCTTATTCATAAACTCTTCTAGACCAGAGAATGACAAATTAGGTTTTGGAGGCATAAAGTTTCCTATATAGGGAGGTGGAACAACATTATACCCTAAACCTGTTTTGCACTTATCAACTATCTGACAATCTATTAGTTTGCTTAAGTTTTTAGATGAATTCTCAAAATTTTCTACTGTTAGCTGAATTTCATCTTTTTGTTTTTGAGCCAGTTCTAACTTCCTCCTAAGCTCTATAATGGCTAATTCTCTTAAATGAATCTCACATTTTAAGACCTTTATATCTTCTTCATAAACATACTTATTTTTCTTATAAACTAGAATTCTTGCTTCTACAGACTCTAATCCTGTTTTATAAGCAATAGCATTTAACTTAGATGTCCTTAAGTCTTTTAACAGTTTTTCATTTTGTTCTTTAAGAATTTTTACATTTTCCAAACAAGATGATAAACAGTTTGAGTCAGTATATACCTCAGAGTTTAGAATTGTTAAAAATGAGTAAGCATGAGTGGAAAAGTTAGTTGGAACCTTCTTCTGCTTGATCACTGCAATCATAACCAGGAACCATCATAAGGAACCAACAGTTATTTGAAGATTTGTATCCAATGGCCACAAACCTTCTTGTGATATCATATTCATGTTTTCTTGGTCTTGGAGCCATTGCACTCCCTTGCAAGTGTCCATTTTATGGCAGTTGTAACATTCCACCTTGGAGTTATTCACTCACATCGGGTTCATTACCATTTATAAAAAACTTCCTTCCAGTCTTCTTTAAGAATCTCCTTGCCCTCATTGTAGCATAAGACATATTCCACCTTAAATTCATCTCCTTCTTAAATCATAAAGATTAATTTGTTCGCACGTCCTCATTGTCAGGTGTGGGAGGTTTGTGTTGACTTGCCATAGATAAGCACAGATCGGACAGCATCTACTCAAGTTGTTTATTTGTTGTTGAAGTTAACAGCAAGTAGCTTGTAGTGCTAGCCAGTTGTAGCACCTAATGGCTGTATTAACAGCTCATTTGATCTGATATGTGCGGCTGTTTAGGATATAAGGGCTTATGTTTTATAGTGTTGTGCTGTGTGCTTGATGTCCCTTTGACCTCTTGGTTCATAGATCTTTACGGTTGTTTGTCAAAGTCATACAATCTTTTATTATTTTGTCAGGGCTTGTTCCTCCAACAATGTTTTGTGTTTTCCATTATGGTGACAAACTTCTTAAGAATTTTTTGATTCACATCTTCGTGTGAGAGAACTTTCATAAAGAATCTCCAACTAATGATAAGTTTTGGAAGCCTATCAAAGGGTTCATCTAACACATCTAGATAAATGAAATATAAATTTTCTTATGATGCTTTAGAATAATCCTCTTATGTCTTTTTTAGTAGCAGCATTCCCTCTAAACCTCTTCTCAATAGCCTGCAACAATGACTTGGCATCTTTAATGGAGTTAAACTTCAATTGATGTTCATTAGGAATGCCCATCAATAAAGTGCTTCTTGCCTACAACTCTAACCTCCTTTGTGCCTTTTCTTCAGCAGTTGTAGGAGGAATTATAGTCTCAACACCTTCAACAAGTTTTGTTTTTGGGGCTGAATTACCATTCTCTACGACCTCCCATAGAGAATAAACAATCATCTGGACTGTACACTATTCCCCTCTGCCATAGTACATCCACTGACCCACCCCTACCAAAGCTCATACTCCCACCTGGTTTGAGCATAGGCACTTTTTGTTGCCAGCCACCATATGTGCATGTGTCTTGATCATATCTTCTTATTAAAGTTGCTATAGCAAACAACGCTCTGTGATACACTTGTTGATCCAGTTAACTTCTAATTGTCGAATTCCTTATGTTCGTTTATGTTTAGTTTATGCTCGATAAATCTAACACAACTCTATAGTCAAAACTTGGTTTGTTAATACATAAAGATTACGCAGAATCTAATCTTTAATATAAGAAGAATTCTTAATGAATAGTAAACAATATAATTCAACATTAAAAGCTCCATAATATTTAATACCAAATAATACGATATCTCTTCTTAGTATTAGGGTTACAACAACCTTGGAAGCTATGACAATTCTAGGTGACTTATTTTTTATACACATAACTTTATACACTAGAACCTCCTTTTATACACCAAGGAGTTCTAGTTGATTTAACATTATATTTTTCCTAAAACTTTGATATTCTTATGATCAATTTCTATTGATAACTCATACTTATCTTAAGTAATCTTGATTCCAATATAATCTTTTTCCTTTCTCTATAAAATTCTTTAATCTCATCTCTGTTTGCATAAACTCATCCAGCTTCTTGTACCAGCAGCATTAAATCTGAACAAAGCAGTAGTAATTTTAAACTAGTAGCATTAATTGTGTACATGCGTAGTAGTATAGTAACTACTTAGAATATTTTCTTCAATCTTTATCAGTAGTACTAACTTTACTCTAGTAGTACTTACTTTACTATAGCAGTACTAACATATACTAGCAGTACTAAGTTACACTAGCAGTAGTAACTAGCAGTACTAAGTTACACTAGCAGTAGTAACTAGCAGTAGTAACTACTTAGCATATTTTTGATTAAGATTACTGAACAACACTATGTTCTGCTTAGCAGCAGTAACTCTAACCTTAGCAGTAGTAACTCTAAGATCATCATGAAGTCTTTTAATCCCAATAACTAGTTTAATAGATTCTTCTAGAAAAAAATATTTCTTAACATAAATAAGAAAAGATTTTCTATATTTGGGAAGATTTGGAAAGATTGTTTCCACTTATGGTTAATCCTATTTTGTCTTACATGTAACTTATAATTAATCATGTGTTAAGTTTGTTAACCATAAGATTTCACTAACAAAAGACGATCCGGAGGTCGGGGAGGATTGAACAAGAAGTAAGCCATATTATTTAGAGAGAGAAAGTGTAGAGAAAAGATGTGTGTGTCTAGAGAGAGAAAGTCAAGAACACACACTTTACAAAATGAATCCTCACCCCTCCATGGAAGTATGGAGGGGGTATTTATAGTCCTAGTGACACCTAACTATTGTAACTTGTCATTATTAGTCCCTACGTGTCACACTATAACTAAATTATTGTAATTCCGGATATGTCACCATATTTTTTAACCAAAATCTTCCCCCTAATATGTGGACCATATGGAATTACTTCACAATGTTCCTATCACGTACACAATACAACACAAGTAAAGTCTTCTAAAGCGCCTTTTTTTCCCAAAGCTGAAGTTGAAGATAGATGTCTTCAGAGTTTCCTTTTGTCTTGAAACTTTTACTCCAGCTTGGATCTTCATTATCTTTACTTTGTACAAAGAACCATTGTAGTATGCATGAAATGGATTAAACTTACACCCCAATATATCATGTTCTTGTCTCAAAAAGCTTTCTTTATAGACTCCTTTTTGGTGATGTTACTAAATCAGCTTCCCCCAAACCAACATCCCTATCTTAAGCAGATTCTGAAACTTTGATGTAGCTTGAACAATCTTCTACTTGTCATTGACGTGCACAATGGAAATTTGTAGAAGTTAAACCACACCAATGACCACTACTTCTTGTCATTAGGGCTTGGTGAATATTCGTTCGGGGGTACATGCGAGAAATCAACAACAATTCTTCCCACGTTTGCGTTATTCTTCATAAACCATGCTAAGTAAAATAGTCTACATTTTCGCCTGGATGTTGATCTTGGTAACTTCAAAGTCAACTAAGTCACGGATGTTCACATTTTCCCCCATGATGGTTGCGAACTCTCGGAAGCATATCATTGTCGTGTACGGACCTTTACTCGAGAAGTTCTTGTTCTTAAGCACATCTTGAAATCCAACTAAGCAATACCCTCTTATCTTCAGGAACCATAGAGGAAATGAAGAAAAGAATTAAGAAAAATTTTGTATATTAAGGTCTCTGTACTCTTCTCATGATGTCGTTGAAGAACTTTGCATAATTGTACTTTAGACTGTAAAGTACCATTGTCTTGGGAATCCTTTGAGAATTAATGATTATCATATTCAACATGATAACTCATTCTGGCTAAAGTACCGAACCTCAATAATTCTGTCGGTTATTACTGTGATCACTTGGTGAGTAAAACCCAATATACCAAACTTGAAAATGAAGTGAAATCCCCCAAATTTGTTACTTAAGCTT
This sequence comes from Tanacetum coccineum, assembly GCA_026074375.1. Taxonomy (NCBI): domain Eukaryota; kingdom Viridiplantae; phylum Streptophyta; class Magnoliopsida; order Asterales; family Asteraceae; genus Tanacetum; species Tanacetum coccineum. The sequence continues at coordinate 28,715 of BQNB010031461.1, read as the reverse complement.
GCACTATTGTTGGATTGGAAGAACGGGTGAAAGATTAAATCTATAATACTCTATACCCAACCAAGAAAAGTATAAGAAGTACTACCTACTTGAATTTTATATTCCACACCTTTTACTTTCTTCCATCTCTTTTTCTTCCGTTTACTTCCTTCTTTTTTCTTCTAAGTTACTTTTCTCCTTTCGTCTTTTTGCGTTGTGACCACTGAGTACTACAATGCTAATACTTGAAGTGATAGTTAACCAGGTCTGCAACTAACCACCCCAGATGCTAGGTATACTAGATAATGCAAGTCTCAATCATAATTTTCTACGCTTCAAGCAAAGTCAATCAATCGTTAGATTGGGGTTTAAAGAAAAGGTGGGGGTAGCAATTAGAAGGAAGTCTCGATGATGGAAATAAGTAGACGCCTTGTGAAATCTGACTCAAGCTCAAATAAAGGATACCATATCATATCCGTGATCACTCTGTCATCGTATTCGATTCTTAGCCGTTTGTCATTTAGTGAATCTTATTCAGATCGTTTGTAGTGTTATGTATCGTGTTTGTTGTGTTGTTGAAATCAATTAACGTTCACGGGATTTTACAATTCTATGACTTAAACCGTAAAAAGAAACGACTTTTACAGGATTTTACTAAATCAAGAAAAAACCGTGAATATTAAATTGTTGTTTGTGAAATCGTTGTTGAAGTTGAAGTACGTGAGCTTTTGTAACGATTAATGAACTTACGAGGACAAATGGTGTAAAACCGGTTAACTTGGAAGGATTAAAGGTAAAATTACGAAAATAAGGACCAACGGTGCAAACTAGGATCAACTAGAAGGTTAATTCTATGACGTCTGTTCACAACAGTTCAGGCCTCGCTCCTCCACGACAAATGACTTCTGATCATAACAGTTCAAAACTCAGAATTCATGACCACAACAATGAACCGCCCAGTTCAAAGTTGGTTCCAAAAGTTGTTCCTCCAGCAGTCAAGACAGCTACATCACGACAAGAGTTGGAATTACTATTTCACCATCACATAACAATGCTGAGGTCAACATGTAAATATTTTTTATAAAAAAAATACAAAAATATAAAATTTCAAAAAGAAAATACAAAATCAAAAAATCAGAAAATGTTTCAAAAAATATTCTTCTCGACATGTCTCTTGGAATCGATAACATTTACGTACCTAGAAATGTTGATTAATATCGACACGGGCGTGTAAATGAAGTTCGAACAGGAGTTTAAATGCTTTCAAAACATGTCATTTCTAATTTTCTGTTGGCTTCGATGTGCAATATCAGTACGTAACCCGGATTCAAATAAAGGAAAGCTTCTCTATAAAGATAACTTGATCCTAACAAACGAGAAAATTCAACCTTTTCTACATGGTCATTGGCTGTTCTTACCAGACATTTCAAAGTTTTAAGCACAAGAATAAGGGATAGTGTGCGCAAAAGTGCGCCTTACCCCTTATAGTTGGATGAGAACGTATTCTAACATGATTTTTTTTCAAAATGTCTGACACAATTTTTTCAAGAATTTCTCACTAACGATTAATAATCTTTCAAAATTGTGTGTTCAACACTCCATCTTTCAAGGGGGGTTTTCAAAAAAACAATATTTAATGAGTTTGGATACATCATCTCACGACCATTCTTATGTGTTCAAACCATTCCCAAAAAGTCTCTTAATAAACAAACAAGGATAATACCTGACAATCAATAGGGATGATAGTTATAAGATGACTAAGTGTTCACTCCTCATTTTATATTCATTTTTACCATACTTGGTATCATTTGTTTTTTTGAGTGTCAAACATATGTAAAATTGAGGGGGAGGGAGTAGTTTATGTATCCATGTAATTTTCATGCTAAGTAAAAGTTTTCCCTATGGTTATTTTAAGACAAATTTCAATCACAAAGTATTTCAAAACTAAGTGCATTAGTATTAAATAAAGGGGAGAAGAGAAATGTATTTAAAATAGTGATTTGAATATAATAAGTGTTCTTATCGACTCATAAGTGCTTGATACTCTTCGAAAAAGGTTTTATGGTACGATCTCATACCCTACAACATATTATTTCTTGACGATTCGGAAGTCATATGGTGGTAAGGTCAGGTATTTGTCCTATGAATCCAACCAGAAACGGAGGGATCTACCCTAAGGAAACTCCATAGTTAGAATTGCACGTCCTCTAGGTTAGGATTTGGAGATTGATGTGTATAGGGAAGAAAAGAATGCCGTCTAGATTGAACTTACACTAGAAACATCATAACAATGATGTTAGGTAATGGTACGTCTTGGTAAGCATTAAAGGGTTGAAGAATTAAAAAGAAATGTATGGTTAAAGGGTATGAAAGAAGCAGCCATCCACAACAACTTAGGCAGAAAAATACGGGTTCTAATACATATGCTATCAGAATCACATGTTGATTGCTTGATATTGACGACGACTATCTATGGAACCCAGTGATGCAATGCACAACCCTTCCCAGCCAATTCGAGTTTCTCTCAAAAGAAACTTGTCTCATTGTCACGGGTTATACACTGACTAATATTGACTTTATCACTTCGAGTTAGTTAACTATTGAATAGGTGGCTGTTGCTTCCTGCCTCCGATTACTAAAAACCAAAAGCCAATAATAGAGTTCTAGAGCCAAGTGAGGAGATCATCAATTAAATCTCATTAGGACACATTCCATTGACAATTACTTGTTGACATCAAATTGTTCACAAGCTATTAACAAAAGTCCTACGCATTATCCTTGTGTTCTGCCAATACATCTGAGTGACTACTTTATGTAACTCACAATGAAGATGGAAATCCTGTGCTTGAGCCAAAATCAAACAAAGCTTGGTAGGTGACTTGCGAGATTCTTTATGAATCAAACTTGTGTCATCTAGAAAGAAATGATGGTGCGATTCAATGTGAATCAAACTTGTTCCAGGAAATGAATTGACGGCTTAATCAGAAAGATAGTAACTATCTGATTCACTCTTACCGTGTTGTCTGCTTTGTAGAAGTTCTGATATTGTGAACTACGCAGTATGGCATAATCTAATAATATGTGTTTGATAAGACATTACGCTTTGGGCTGGAAACCACATGTCAATGAGATTCTTTTGAAATCTACCTGATCACAATGGTTACAATATTTATACTGTAAAAACGGTATACGAAACGGAGGTTAAATCTAACCAAATCTGGAAGAATGACACATATTCATCCACTGCTTTATTGCTAACGATTTTATTTCAGGATACATAAGTTGGAGAATGGTAGATGCCTCATTCCAGCTGAAGTCGGATTTGTTACCACTTATGTCAATGACTCAAACTACAAAGACATTTCATAAGCATCAAGATTCAAGAATCATGAAAGCTCAAGAATTAAAGACAAAGACTTCCGCACAAACTCTGATATACAAGATCTTCCTTCAAAGATATCAAGTATATCAAGGGAGATTGTTAGCAAGCTTTCAAGATGATGCAAAGTATGAGCATGTAGATCGCAAGGTGGCAAAGACAATCAAGACAGAAGGATAAAGATTTAAAGATCCTCGGTACGAAAAAGCAAGTCAAAAGACAATGACAAAGGCTAAAAGATCAAAGATCAAAAGCATGGAGGAAAAAAGCCTACAAACGTAGACAGAGACAATGTTCACAAGAGCTCATGACAAGGAGCAATCTTCATTGATCTCACTAAGGAGTTCACAATGAACCATCACTTCCGGGGGAGATGTTAGCAACAAATATTGAGTCAAACAAGGAAGTTCGTTCATTAATTATATTAGGACTCGGTCATTAATTAATTATACGTTGTAATAGGCTAGACGGGTAAACGGGCTCTTTGTGTAATCTAATCGGTCACGTGTATCGGGCGAAAGCCCAAGTAATCCCAAGCCTGGCCCGTAGAAACACCAAGGCATGAAAGCCTCTTGGTTTTAACTATAAATACTCCTCTCCAAGGATGGAGAGGGTTGGGGGGGGGTGGCGGTGTTGATTCTCATTTGTTACAGATTTTAATTTGTTTAATCAACCATTCTCATTTTTCTCTCTTTATTTCTCTCTCTAACTTCTTTCTAGAATTCTTCCTTTTCTCTTATCTATTTTTCTTGTATCAATGGTGAAGTGAAGGTGATATTAGGTTACAGACAAAGTTAAATCATTTGATTAGAAAATATTTATGCAAATGATAATATTTTTATTTGATCATTAACTATGTTTAATAATGCCACATTCATACCTTAAGTGATTAGTCGTCGTCAAGTAAACTTTCAACTAAATAACTTGTTTACGTAAACTTTTACGTAGTATGACATTATATTTGTTATTATCAAAACATGAAGATCATTAAATATAAATATTGTTTTTGCGCTAATATTTGTATTAACAAAGCAGTCGATATAAACAAACTAAACATTTAAATCTTCATAAACATGGCTAATACCCAAGGGTATTAGCCCTTAACCATTGTAATTAATACAAGAATAATCAATCAACCAAGGTAAACTAACTGAGTTAAATGAATGATACCAAAAATCAAACGATTATAAGAGTATAGGGATTACAAGGTGTTTCCTATAGAATTAGTAGCTTTGCTTGACCTCTTCTGCTCTTCTTGTCTTCTAAAAATTGACTTTTGTGGTTAGGGTATTGAAAATATGATCAAGCACACCTAAAACTCGTTTTTAGGTTTTCGTATTCTATAATGTCTGGAATTTGGTCGATAAGTATATGGGTTGAAGTCAATACGCATTTGGTGGGTTTCTTTATGATGGGACCGTTAGTATCTTCCAAAATATTTAATTACATATATATTTAGATAGTTATGAAAAGTCCTCTAGATACGGCGTTATAGGATGTTATTTCTTCATGGGTTCTTGTGTAGTGCAGGCACAGATACACCATATATTTTTGATGGTTCGGAGTATTGGATGTGAGATAATTTCTTTCATATTTCTTTTTAAGCTTTAGAATGTGCGAGCACTTTTTGCTAATCTTCACAAAAGTACTCTTTAATTACTGCAATTCTCAAATTATAAATGATTTCAAGTATCAATTCTTGCTTAATTATACAAATGGGTAATTTTTAAAGATAAATGATGCTATAAAAGTGACTTATTTGATGTCATCAATAATCCCCCCACTTTGAAATCCTACTTGTCCTCATAGACTTTAGAAATTTATTAAAATATATCCCTAAGAATTTTTCCGTTGAGTATTTATTTGTTTAATTACCATTACACAACCAAACACCTCACGAAATAGGAAGATGAAAACACTCAAATCACTCAACTAATCTATGTGGTAACATGTAACTAAATCGCTCAATTTCTTAGTCTTGACTAGTAGTCTATCATAAGCTTGGCAAGGATAAACATCTCCACCAATAAAGCTAAGGAGTAACAAGTTTATAAAGGCAAATTGGGGTTTTTAAAAGGATTAAAGGGTTTGATCACTCTTTCCAATCTCTATCGATAACAATATTCCAGAAAATGTGACAAAACCACACATACATACCCATCACGATGGGATAGACACATATGACTGCATTTAAACCTTAACTCGAATAAGCTAAAGAATAGGACTAGTAGTCTTTGCCAAAATTCGTAAACCAACAAGGGAGACAAACCACATATACACATCTATACCGATGGAATAGACATACATGATTGCATTCCATTCCCCTACTCGAGTAAAACCAAGGGTTAGGATGAAAAGCGATAGAGGGTATGGATCTTCTAATCCTTCACCAAAAAGTAATAAACCAACAAGGCTATAACAACCCGTAATTTTCATAAATGTAAATATCCATCTATTAAGTTAGATGATGTACAATCTATCAGTTATATATGAACTCACCTTTTTCAAGGAAATTTTTCGCTTTATTACATTACATTACTTTGCCAATAACTCAATATGCAATATAATTTGCATAACTCAAGTTAACGGACTCGAATAACCTACATATGGCAATCATATCTTCATATATGTCAAGCAAACATCATAACATGTCAATTCAATATCATAATATCATTTATAACAAGGTACATTTTCCTAAAAGGGTACATTTGCAACATCATATCAAAATGGGCTTAAACCATTATCGGATGCCTTAAACCTAACTCTGAAAAAGGTTAACATAAAGTGAATGCAAAGCTATAAGCATATGTACAAAGTAATATAACATCTCATTTGAAATATTTAATTCTTTAAATCAATGTTACATTTCCTTAAAAGCTCAATGTATAAGTCATTAAGCCTCAATCCATAATATAGCTAAACACTCAATTTTATAATATGTAAACCCCTAATTATCCCTTCATTAAAACTTTCTTTACATCTTTTTACACTCAAAAACTTATTCAAAACCCTAATCCCTAAAAACGAGAGCTGTTTATAAACCATGACTGTGTTTCTGGCTTTTATCCATTGTAAACCCAAAACCAACACTTCAAATAAGTTATAAAAGTTTATTTGTACAATAATTTCCAATCCCAATTCAATCATTATTTCTCATTACTTCATACATTGTACTTCACTTGTATGTAAAACATATACTAGAAACCTAAATGCTACCTAATTGGTTCATTTAACACGTTTACTTATTTTAAACCATTCTAATCCCAAATAACCAACCAAAGGCCATTGTAAACTCATAAAATGAGTTTACAAATCATTATCTATCATTAACTTGGCAATGTGTAAGAAATCAAAGCTTAGAAAACCTTAACGAATATAAGAAAACCCTATTGTGCCCTAATTGTGACTTTGACCGTTTTCTCATTTTCTACCCATTTACTCAAACCACCCTATCAAATCTTGATTTTAAATCTTAATATAAGTCCTAGGATCAGTAACCTATCAGTATTAATCAAATTTTATAAAATTACAGCTAGAAAACTCAACCCGAACCCTAAATGAGCCCTAGTGAACCCGAAACCAAAACCCTTGCAAAATAACCAATTTTAACTATTTTTCTTAAAACCAAGCACCTTAATGACAAGTACCTTACCTCCCTAGCTTCTTACGAGCACCTCTCTTCAAATATCTTTCATTTATATTGTATAAAGTCACAAAAACTCCTTGTTTCTTCTAGTGCTTAGCCGCGGCAATAGACATAGAAGAAAAAACAACACATCCAAATAGGTTTCTAGCTTAACCAACACATCCTATAGACCCTCATCATCACCCTATAGACCTCCTATGTGTCCTAATCAGATCATGAAGCTTGCTTACTCATTATACCTTCAAATGGGTATAAATATGAGTCATATGTCTTCATTTTTCTTCATCCCCACACTTCCTCCTTTATAACCCTTCAATTGTAGCAACCTCCTTGCTCAATATGAATGCTATTAGATCTTCAAGAAGTTCAAAGTACAGCATGGAAGCAAAAGAAACCAAGAAACGAAGCCCGAGAGTCGTTACTCTAGCCGTACGAAGCCGAAAGTCCCGATTCTGACCCGTGGTTACCAGCTAATAAGCTCAAACTGGTTTTTACTCTAAGCTTGATTATGCTCATGTAACGTCATAATGTTCTTTTGTTCTTGCTGAAATCATAATATAAAGCATTTGAACTCAAAAACTTAGTGTTATGCCTTTTTGATCCAAAACCAGTTACACACACGATACCTTAATTTTATGTTTTTACATAAACTAATGAGATATAACTTGTAAACTATTGTTATTATCTATCCTAATAGACTTTATATAATGTCTAAAAATAAGTGATTTGATAATTATTTAAAAGAAATTGAACTTTAATACCGTGCGTTTTCATTTTGAAACCCTAATTTTGACCCGTTTTTTACCTTTTAACTTATCGAAATCATGAAATTAATCTTATGTTGTGTTATATCTTCATATTTAAGTATATTTATAAACTTTTAAATGACTTTGAATGTTAAATTTAGCTTGCCATGGCAATTTGGACATGTTTTGTAATTATAATCCCATGCATGGGGTATATATGTAAATTTTTGAAACTTATAACATATATGGACTAAAAGTGTAATTTTATCAAAGTTATAACTATAGGTGGTATATTATGTCACTTTTTAAAGTACAAGGTTTACTTGGGATATTATAAAAGTTGAAGGACAAAGTCGCTTTAAAAATGGGCAAACCCTAGGGGTCTACTTGCAGTTTTCAAACCCTAAGGTCTAAACTTGTAAATTATTGAAAAAAGTGTAAAATCATATTCAAAACATTACCAGACATAACTTTTATTTAACGCTCCTCGTGTCTTAAACATCTCCAGATATTGATAAAATGCTTAAATCTGCTTATGTTCTAATCTTATATCATTCATCATCGATGTGCTTTCAAAAATACAATGTCTCAGATCCATATCATACCACAAGACTAGGGAGCTTTCATATTAAGAGTTTAATTTGGTACTACGTTCATGTCAGAGTTGTTGGGTTTACGATTTAATGTGCCGAAACTCCACAACGTTTACTGAATGACCCTAAAACTAGGATGGCTACCGATCAGTGTTATGGATAATTTTATATCAAAACAACCATCGATATTCCAAAAACTAATATATAAATCAACTAAGACATGCCATATATTAACCTGGGTTTCTGGTGTTTTCATTGCTTACCTTTCAGATTTATTTGTCTGTGATTTCCGTCTGTTGAAGCCGTTACTTTCATTCCCTATACATTTAGCTATCAATTTCCCTATAACTGTTCAGTGAGTTCATAGCCTCGCATTTCAATCTTTTTATAAACCCGCGTGGGGGGGATACATGCTATAATACATGATTGCAAATTATTTCTATGAATGATATTTCTATTTACTATTGCCGAAGTAACTGATTTGCCTTTAAGTCCCCATAATCATGAAACCGTTAATTACTCTCCGTCCGTAAGCGTGAATGTTGTGAATATATATCTTTTGGGTTGGACTCCCCAGTTGGTGTATCCAGTAACGATAACCAATTGACCACATCATTTAGAAATCAGCAAGTTATTTTGGCAAAGGTGGACCGCAATGAATAGAAGGGCAATTATTTTCTATTATAACCTAAAGGCACGGATTCATGAGTCATTTGGCAATTAATAAATTATGTTTTCATATACTGGTATATATCAAACATAACCTAAATATCGCATTTGCATTTAAATTATATTACTTAAACCTATGGATTTCACTCAACCTTTGTGTTGACTTTTTAGCATGTTTTATCTCAGGTAACTTAATGGAACGGAAAAGTGGCCGAGGACATTGACGATGGGAAAAACCGTTATATTCAAACTTTATTGGTATAGTTTTGGGAACCTCTTGTTTGTAATAAAAACTCCTGAGAAAAATAATGAATGATAATTATTTTCAAAAATGACTCTTTTTGATTAGTCTTTCTATGATTATGGACTGTTGTACCTTGAAAGTAATACCCCAGATAGCTTTTCGTTGCTATATGTAAAAATTGGGGGGTGTTACAGAGTGGTATCTAGAGTTACGTTATAAGACACAAGGATTGAAATCTTAACTATAACTATTTTTCTTTTTCCATCCAAGAAAGTCCTCTGTGCCGCTATATCTCCCAGATTTATAATGTAAAGGTACATAACTATTATATTACTAGATAAATAACTTATATTATTTATCACTGGGTTATTACTGAATGATGTACTCCCCCGATCGTCAAGTTCAAATTTGGAGGATGCCTTTTCTTTAATTTCCCAAAAGCCATCTTCTCTTATTTCTCGGATTAATGTCCGGCCTCTCAGCGGATAAACCTACTCTAGTGCTTCTAATCCATTTGGAATTTGGTTTTCTCCACTAACTTTATCCAAACTCGATATCCTGCCGATACGATACCAAGAAATGGTATAGAAGCTTTCTACAATAAAAACCAAATCCAAATATCATTACCTCCTAAAAACTCAAGATTCTTTATCCTAGATGACTCATTTTCACAATGACAATTTTTCCATCTACCCCATCCCAACCTCAAGCTCTTGAGATTGGTGAAACTTACTGGAAATCAGCTATCAAATGTCATGAAGAGCAAATTCAGGGTATTCAATGTTATCTAGAAGAAATCCCTCCTGAATGTTTTGAACAGATTGAAAACGCGCATCGAAGGCCTCGGTAAAGGAACAATAATCATCCAACGTGATTTTGACGCCCCTTAGCTTAAATAAAAAAAAAAACAGCAGATCCTGCCAGCAAGCTCATCACTCAGCTCATAAACTCCAGAGAAAGCAAAAATAGGATCCAACCATCAAGAATTCCTTAGCTAGCTCAGAATTGTGAATTGAGGAGGAAGGCATCAATGATTATGTGAAACTCAGTCACCAAGAAGACATTGGGAGAACTCCATCATCGAACTCCAGAATCCGCATGGAATTGATCATCTGTTTTAGTTTAAATTTCAATTTTTTGCTTTAACCTAAGCCCGGGATGTGTTGGTATAAATAAAGAATATTGTAAATCTTGACTATGTATCGTTACTAAGGCAAGTTCCGTTCTTAATTCAAAGGCAATGTCGTTACCTAATCCTTGTTGTTTCTTAACACTTTATTTCATCTCATCATTCATTCATCATTATTTATCATCGTAATTCCATCACCATACTTTCTTTGATATCACCATTGTTAAATGTTTATATAAAGCATTATTCTTTAAGCATTTCAAGGCATAAGTATTCTCTCTTTATATCATTTTAAAGAAGAACAAGCGTTATACTTGTGATTCATTCTTATTAACGTGTTATCTTTTGTTGATAGAATGCATCCAAAAGTGCAATCAACAATGGATTAGCTTCGCTATGACTCAGAGATGCCATTAGAAATTCTAATTGCAGATGTGTCACCTTCGGCTCTAGAAGTAAGCTGCGACAATGGCAAGTGCTAGTATTCCCAACAGGAACATGATCCAAATGGAAACTCCTGTAGTGAAACACGGAAACTACAAAGAGTCATTAGCTGTCAAACCTTTCTACTTTAACATGGTACGGAAGGAGCAGTATGTCTTACTGCTAGTTTGATAAACGAACTGAATCAGTGTTCCTTCGTTGCAGATGTGACGAAGAAAACATTAGTTAACATTTTCACTTGGTACTTTAATGGGCGATGCCTTGTCCTGGTGGAATGCATAATTGCCCCGCTATGGGAATTAGAGCAAAGCTAATCAAAATAACTGATGAGTTAAAAGAGGCTTCTGAAAACAAGTATTGTCTGTACTGAGATATGAAGATGGAAGAAGAACTTTACAATATGATTGTAAAGGGAAATGATCATTTAAACCTTATGTTAGAAGATTCCAAGAATTAACGGTTCTATGTCCAAACATGGTGCCAAACAACGATAAACTCTTGGAAGCTTTTATCGGAGGACTACCTCAAAGCATTGAAGGAAATGTTACTGCCTCTAAACCTCAAACTTTAGAGGAAGCCATCAACATAGCCCAAAGGCTAATGGATCAAGTAACTAAGCATGCTCCAATGCAAGTATCAAGTGACAACAAAAGAAAGTTTGACGACAGAAGAACTTTCAACAACAGCTCCCGCAGCAACAACAACTACCACAACACCAATAATCGTTACAATAATCGTCGACAACAGAACCGAAGGCAAGAAGCTGGTAGAGCCTATGCTGTTACTTCATCAGAAAATGGTAGGTATGCCGGAGATCTCCCTCTGTGTAAAAGGTGCAATTACCATCACACCGGACCCTGTACTGGTAGGTGTAATAATTGCAACAGAATGGGCCATCTAAGCAAGAACTGCCAAAGCAAGAAGCCAGCCACCGGAAGTAATCAACTCCCAGTGACAGTGGTTTGCCATGCCTGTGGTGAGAAAGGACACTACACAAATCAGTGCCAAAAGACCAACATTAATGCCCAAGGAAGAGCCTACATGCTGAGAGATAAGAATGCCCAACAAGACCCAAACGTCGTTACGGGTATGTTTCTCCTAAATCAGCATTTAGTCAGGGTATTATTTGATTCCGGAGCTGATAGAAGTTTTATATCCTTATCGCTTGCCTCTATGCTAAATATTCCGTCTATTACAATAGATACCTTTTATAATATCGAAATGGCTGACGGAAACTTAGTAAGCACAAACACTGTTATTAAAGGCTGCACTCTAACTTTGCTAAATCAACCTTTTGAAATCGATCTCATGCCAATTAAACTTGGTAGTTTCGACGTAGTCATTGGTATGGACTGGTTATCCAAATATCGTGCCAAAATTCTCTGTGACGAGAAAGTTGTTCACATTCCTATCGACGGTGAAACTCTAATCATTCGAGGTGATCGAAGTAAAACTCGACTAAATCTCATATCCTGTATAAAAACCGAAAAGTATATATCCCGAGGTTGTCAAGTTTTTATGATCCAAGTTGTGGAGAAGAAAGCAGACGAGAAAAGACTCGAAGACATTCCCGTGGTCAAAGAATTCCCAGATGTCTTTCCTGAAGATCTACCTGGTATCCCTCCCGTTCGCCAAGTAGAATTCCAAATCGACTTAATCCCCGGAGCAGCACCTATAGCTCGAACACCTTATAGATTAGCTCCTTCAGAAATGCAGGAGTTGTCTAATCAACTTCAAGAACTAACCAACCGAGGTTTCATTCGACCAAGTACATCGCCTTGGGGAGCTCCTGTCTTATTTGTTAAAAAGAAAGACGGATCTTTCAGAATGTGTATTGATTACCGAGAGTTGAATAAACTTACTATAAAGAATCGTTACCCATTGCCCAGGATCGATGACTTATTCGATCAACTTCAAGGTTCAAGCGTTTATTCAAAAATCGACTTAAGATCAGGTTATCATCAACTGAGAGTAAGGGAAAGAGATATTCCTAAGACTGCTTTCAGAACGAGATACGGACACTATGAATTTCAAGTCATGCCATTTGGTTTAACAAATGCACCTGCTGTATTCATGGATCTCATGAATCGTGTTTGTAAACCATATCTGGATAAATTCGTAATAGTGTTTATTGATGATATTCTTATCTATTCTGGTAACAAAGAAGAACATGCAAGTCATCTCAGGATTATCTTAGAATTACTCCGAAAAGAGAAATTATATGCCAAGTTCTCTAAACCTACAGTTTTCATAAATATAAATATCCATCTATTAAGTTAGATGATGTACAATCTATCAGTTATATATGAACTCACCTTTTTCAGGGAAATTTTTCGCTTTATTACATTACATGACTTACTTTGCCAATATCTCAATGTGCAACATTTATTGCATAACTAAAGTTAACGGGCTCAGGCAACCTACATATGGCAATTGTGTTAAATCTTCATATTTTAGTTTATTAATTTAAACTTGCGTTGTGTTAAATCTTCATGTGTTAAATCTTCATATGTGTTAAATCTTCATATTTTAGTTTATTAATTTAAACTTGCGTTGTGTTAAATCTTCATATTTTAGTTTATTATAACTTATAAATGTCTATTGAAATGTTAAAATAAGCTTGCATGGCAATTTGGACATGTTTTGTAATTATAATCCATGCAAGGGGTATATATCGTAATTTTTCAGAAACTTATAACTAAAAGGACTAAAAGTGTCATTTTATCAAAGTTATAACTACAAGGGTCTATTATGTCACTTTTTAAATTACAAGGTTTACTTGGTATATCTTTTAAACTTGAGGGACCAAAGTCGTAAAAGTGCAAACTCCAAGGGTATATTCTGCCACTTTTCAAACTCAATGGTCTAAGATGTAACATTTTGAAAAAGAATAAAAACACATTCAAAATATTATCAGACATAACTTTATTTAACGTTTAACATTTCCAGATATTGAATTAACTATTATATCATTCATCATCGATGTGCTTTCAAAAATCATGTCCCGGATCCATATCATGCCACAATACTAGGGAGCTTCTTATTAAGGAGTTTCATCTCGGTATTACGTTCTGACTGAGTTGTTAGGTTTACGATTTAAAGTGCCCTAGCTCCTCAAACGTTTACTAAATGACTTCGGAATTATGATGGCCCGAACGGTGTTATGATAATTTTTATATTAAAACCAACATCGATGTAAAATCTTACATATTCAATCAAACTAAGACTTGACATATATTACCCCAGGTTGCCCGTAACGAAGTCGTTACTTTCATTCCATATACCTTTGCTATCAATTTCCCTATAACCGTTCAGGTGAGTTCATAGCCTCGCATTTCAATCTTTTTATAAACCCGCGAGGGGGATACATGCTATAAACATAAATGCAATTATTTATGTATGGTATTTCAATTTAATATTGCCTAAGTAACAGCTTTGCCTTTAAGTCCCCATAATCATGAACCGTTAATTACTCTCCGTAGTAAGCGCGAATGTTGTGAATAGATCTATTTGGGCTGGACTCCGTTGGGTGTAGCCAGTTACGAGTAAACCAATTGCACATATAGAAATCATCGGGCGGATTTTGGCAATAGGTACCCGCAGGGGCATATGTAAATAGTAATCACCATACTACTAAGGCTTCGAATTCATGAGCTAATGGAAATAATAAATATGTTTTTCAATAATGGGTGTATATCAACGTAACCCAATATCGCACTTGCATTCAAATTATTAAACTTAAACCTATGGATTTCACTCAACCCTTTGTTGTTTAAGACTTTATTAGCATGTTTTATCTCAGGTAAACTAATGGAAGGAGTGGCGAGTGACATGAAGATGGAATAAACGTTTTCATTCAAACTTTATTGTCATAGGATTTTGGGAACTATCGTTTGTTAAAAATCTGAAGAAATAATGTTGATAACTTATTTAAAAACGACGCTCTTTTTTTCGTTTTCTATGATATGACGGTTGTTCCTTTGGTAATATCTCCAGATTGCTTCCGATGCTATATGTAAAAAATGAGGGGTGTTACAGATTTGGTATCAAGAGCAAAAGTTATAGAGAAAGGTTAAAACCTTAAACTATAACTACTTTCTTTTTCCATCCAGAAAGTCCTCCATGACACGCTATTCTCCCGGAATGGTATGTAAAGTTACGCATAAAGAGATTAGCGTTGTTTATGTTATTACTAATATATAACTTTTGTTATTTACTGCTGGGTTGTTACAACAGAATCAATGTCTTCACCGACCAACCTACTTCCAATTTGGAGGATGCCTTTTCTTCCAATTTCCCAAACTATGTTCCTCGGGCTTCTTCGAATTATGTCCCGGCCTCTCCAGGGAAAACTTACTCTAGTGCTTCCAATTCATTTGGAATTGTCCCGCTAGCTTCACCGACTCTTTCTTTATTTCATGACTATCCTTACATGAAAGTTTTACAAGCTTTCTATACTGAAAAATTACCAATCCCGCCTCCAATTATCATACCTCTAAACTCAATGAATTCTTTCTTCCGGAAGGGACTTCTTTCACCAACAAAATCATCCTTCTTATACCCGTCCCAACCTCGCGACACGCCTTTGAGATTGCGCAAAACCTCTTGAAAAGTCAACTATCCGTGCGGACTGAGGGCAAATCAGGATATCCTGATAACAATTTAGATGCACTCCTCATCGAACGTGTTGAGTATATCGAAAACGGCATCGAAGGTCTCGGAAAAGGGCAGATAATCATCCAGCAAGATTTTGATGCTTTGGAAGCCGAACTTCAGCAAGCTCGTGCCCAAATCACCAAACTCCAGAGGAAACAAATGAAATAGCACATAAGGATTTCTCTGCTCCGCTTCAGAATCAGTTGAATTGGGAGATGATAAGATGATTTACGCTCCAACTAGGATTAGTTTTATAGATTAACTATTGAATGCACAGCGGATATAAGTAAAGCAATATTATCAACAAGGGTTTTTCTTCATTGAACGTTTCCTATTACCCAACTATATAACTTGGGGGTACACCAACTAATTATGGTGTACTAAACTAAACTAACTAATAACTCCGGTGTACACACACACTTTTACTATTCGACCTCTATAGTCGCGATGTTTCTATGGTGGATTTAACTATGTCTATGATTCTCTTTTAATTTATAGGGAGAGATCTATGACTTACAAAGGAAGTTAAATCAATAGATAAGGAAACTATTTAAAATCACATTAAATACTTTCTAATCTTTATTCGTAGTAAATCGTATTGACCCAAGTATCTCTTCACATTAATTCTTCAAAATCTTCCATCTTTGTAGAATTACATAGTTGCCAGATTTAGTCCTTTTGTTTCATTCTTTTATTTATTTTGTCTCATCAAATCAAGAATCCCAACAATCTTTCCACATATTTGATGATGACCAAAAACACAAAGTTCATGTAGCGTAACTTCATCATAAAGCCAAAGCTTCCCTTGAAGTTGAGATGTAATTATCTCCATGAATGAAACAAAACTTACCAAGCTTCCCCTTAATCAGATATCCTATATATCATGCAACCATATATGATAAGCTGCAAATCATATTCTCTATAATCGTCTTAACCTTTTAGTAATCATCCAATAGGGGTCTTCAGTAGATAAGCAACTTGTAAACACTTCCCCTCAAATGGTGCATGTAGATGGTTAAACATTTAATCAATAAGCTTCCCCTGAAACCCATATGTTTACCATCTCTTGAATCTCAAACTCTGTAGGATCTATGTAGTAATCACTGATGAAGAAAACTGAGTATAACGAATTTGTTGAAGAAGTTGAATTTCCTAAACTTGTATCTTATGTCTTGCACTATCCACGTGACGTCGAACTTATAAATAAATCTGTGAAATATAAGTAGACCGCGACCTCTTGACAAAAATCCTCATCTTCTATGAGACACGTAGTAAGTGATAGCAAATGTGAGCATTAAGCACCTTAAGAAAAACCACACACCTTTGTTAGATTTTGACAAGTCTTCGCCACACCATTTAAGCACGAATAAGTTATCTTTAAAGTCATAGCCAGCAAAACTATACTTTAAGATATCATAAGACACGCACCTGTGAAACTCAACTACAACATCAAATAAGTGATAATCAATCGTCTTCGTAATCACCTCTTCAAATAATCTCCAAAAACGAGCCTTTTAAATGTTTAAGAACATTTAAAAATCAATCCGTTAACTTCCCCTTAAACGAAGCATTCGAGATCCAAATCCATCCAAAAACCAAAATTCATGTATTACCCGATATCTGATAAAGCAAGCAGTACGTTCTAAGATATCGGATAACACTAGCAGTATTAAAAATACCTCGGACGAAGCAAACAGTACTTTCATAATTCCTTGGGTAGCAGTACTATGGTTCGAACAGTACTTTGAGCTCCTTCCTTTCTTTTATCACTCACGATCCATATAATCTGCTTATGACCACTTCTAGCTCTTTCCTTTCCTTGTAGCAGAGAGAGAGAGAACAGACATTAAAACCACTAGTTTAACGCAAAGGTGAGTTTCCAGAAATGGCCCTTACTTGTGCACAACATTTTTCAACCTACTTATAACCCTAACCATGTTTTAGGATTTTGACATCCATATGACTCAACTATATTCATCACGTATAGCATCATGTTTCTTCTTTGACATCATAAAATCACAAACATCAGATCCATAAACGAACAACCTGTATGCCTAAACCTTCATGGGGCATCCATACTCAGTAGCTTCAAGTATTATACAGTACTTTCTTTTGCTGTCCATGTGCAGGAATTACCAATGTTTTTAATCTCTTTTAAGCACAGCATGAACAAACAAAACCATCTTCTTGGTGATCGTCTTCATTTCACTGTCATAAATTCTTCATATAACTGCTAATACTAACTTGATCTTCAATATGCAGTAAAAACTCTTTAATCGTTTATTGTGGCTATCTAAGAAACTGCTTTTTGTTTGGAAACCAACACATGAAGTCCTTTTTCTCCTTGTCCCGGACAACCTTCAGTTAACCTGACCTGTTGACGCCACGGATATTCTTTGTTACTGCATTGATCATGATTAACATTACCACATCTTTTGGAATATATAGCAACAAAACATACATACAACATTTTCAAATTACTGTTTCTTTTTGTATTATTTATATTTTTTGTGTTTTTTTTATGTTTTTACGAAATTAGGTTGTGGAAAACCCTAGTTTCTTAAATTTCGAGTATTCACAGAAAAATGATACGACGAACCAAATCCTTGAAAATCTTAGATCGAGAGCCTCGAGGCTTGTTACCAATTGATAAGATCGATTTACGCTTCAACTATGATTAGTTTCAGATAATATTAATGCACAGATGAATATATATTGAAAGCACTATTATCAAACAAGGTTTTCTTCATTGATCGTTTAATATTAACCCAAACTATTACTTAGGGAGTACACACAACTAATTATGTGTACGAACTAAACTAACTTACTAAACTAACTGAAAACATAAAGCTGAACTAACTCCAGTGTACACACACAACCTTTATCTATTCGAATCTCATCAGTCGTTTGTTTCTATGGATGGTCGATATAACCTATGTCTATTGATATACTACTTTATAGGGTGAGTTACTGGATTCACAAAGGAAGTTAATCAATAGATAAGGGAAACTAATTTAACTTCACATTAATTCACATTAAATCACATTAAGAAATACTTTCCTAATCTTTTATCTTTGATAAATCTTTGACCAAACTCCTTAACTCTTCCAAAATGTGTGTCCATCTCTTTGTAGAATTACATAGTTGCCAGATTTAGTCCTCTTGTTTCATTCTTTTATTTATTTTGTCTCATCAAATCAAGAATCCCAACAGGAGACGTTATCAATGATATGAATGTTCGTCACTAAGCAGACATAGAAAATCTCATGGATTCCATCATCGAACTCAAGAACCGTATGGAGTGATAATCCAGTTTCTAGTTTTAACATTCTAGGGTTTTAGCTGTTGATTAGCCTAGCCACGGGGATGTGTGAGTATAAAATAAAAACACTTGTCAAATCTTGACTATGTATAGTACTAAGGCAAGTTGTTCTTAATATAAAGGCAATCCCGTTATCTATCCTTTTGTTTTACCGCTTTGTGAATCTCATTCAATTTATCATTATCCATCATCATTCATTCATCATTCATCCGTCATACGCATCATTATATTTGTCGTTTCATCTCATACCTATCTCCAAAACTTCATATCTTGATGTTAACATTGCCTTAAAGTTTAAAACTGAGTATTTCTCTTTAAACATTTTAAGCATTACTCTTGTGATATCATTCTTATTATGTGTTATCTTTTGTTGATAAGAATGCCTCCAAAAGAGCATCAACATTGGAAGCACCGGCTATGACTCAAGCTGCCATTAGAAAGTTAGTTGCTAATAGTGTCACTGCGCTTATAAGCCTCAAGATGCATGGACAATGTGCAAGTGCCTAGTAATCCTAATTGAACCACCAATATTACAGGAACTCCTGTTGGAAAAACGGGATACTACAAAGAGTTTTATTAGCTGTCAACCTTTCTACTTTAATGGTACGGAAGGAGGAGTTGGCCTTATTCGCTGGTTTGAACGAACCGAATCAGTATTCTCTCGTAGCAGATGTGCTGAAGAAAACAAAGTAACATTTGCTACTGGTACTTTAACTGATGTGCCAGTCTTGGTGGAATGCATATGACAACCTATGTGAAAGAGCATGCTTATCGAATCATGGACTGAGTTAAAAAGGGATTCTGACGATAAGTTTTATCCCCCAGAATGAGATTAGAAAGATGGAAGAAGAACTTTACTAATCTGAGATGTAATGGAAATGATCTTAAACCTTTTGTTAGAAGATTCAAGAATTAATCGTCTATGCCGGAACATGGTGCAAACAACAAAAAAAAACTCTTAGGAAGCTTTAATCGGGGGACACTCGAAGCATTAAAGGAAATGTTATCTGCTCTTAACCTAAACATTAGGGGAAGCCATTCAAAAATAGCCCTAACAGCAAATGGATTCAAGTAACTAAGCATACTCAATGCAAAGTGTCGAGTGACAAACAAAACGAAAATTTGACGACAGAAGGATCTTTCAATAACAAATTCCTGCGAAGTTACAACTACCGTAACACCAACATCGCTACAACAATCGTCCTCAACATACCGAGCAGAGAAAGCTCGTGTAGAAGCCTATGCTGTTACTCCATCGAAAATAGTAGTAATTCAGAGTTCCTTTTGTGAAAGAGATGCAATTTCCATCACACGGACCTTGTAGTGGTAAATGTAATATTTGTACAAGGTGGCGTCATTTAAGCTCGAAACTGCTGAAGCAAGAAGCCAGCACTGAAGTAATCAACTTACAGTGACAGTTGTGTATTGTATGCCTTTGTGAGAAAAGGACATTATACAAATCAGTGCCGAAAGACCAACATCAATGCCCAAGGAAGAGCCTACATGCTAAGAGATAAGAATGCACCTCAAGACCCGAACGTAGTTACGGGTACGTTTCTTCTAAATCAGCATTTAGCTAAAGTATTATTTGATTCCGGAGCTGATAGAAGCTTTATATCCATATCGCTTGCCTCTATGCTAAATATTCCGTCTATTACAATAGATACCTTTTATGATATCGAAATGGCTGACGGAAACTTAGTAAGCACATAACTGTTATTAAGGCTGTACTTTAACATCTGCTAAATAGTACCTTTTAGAAAGTCTCGATCGCATGCCAATTAAGCTTGGTAGTTTCAACGTTGTCATCGGTATGGACTGGTTATCCAAGTATCATGCCAAAATTCTCTGTGACGAAAAAGTCGTTCACATTCCTATCAACGGTGAAACTTTAATCATTCGAGGTGATCGAAGTAAAGAAACGTCAGATATAAATCTATATCATTTATGAAGAAAACGAAAGGATATATATCCCGAGGTTTCAAGGTTTGTCATGATTCAGTAATGGAGAAGAAATCAGACATAAAAGACTAGAAGAGTATTGCCCTAGTCTAAGATATTTCAATATGTTTTATTCATGAAATCTACCTGGTCTCCTCCAGTTCGCAAGTGAATTCAATATCGAGTTAATGTCCCAGGAGCCAGCACATGTAGCTCAAACACCTTATAGATTAGCTCCTTCAGAAATGCAGGAGTTATCTAACTAACTTCAAGAACTAACCGACCGAGGTTTCATTCGACCAAGTACATCGCCTTGGGGAGCTCCTATCTTATTTGTTAAAAAGAAAGACGGATCTTTCAGTATGTGTTATCAATTACCGAGAGTTGGATATAAA
Source organism: Tanacetum coccineum (assembly GCA_026074375.1). Classification (NCBI taxonomy): domain Eukaryota; kingdom Viridiplantae; phylum Streptophyta; class Magnoliopsida; order Asterales; family Asteraceae; genus Tanacetum; species Tanacetum coccineum. Next base: position 7,572 of record BQNB010031461.1, on the reverse strand, counting down.
ACTTACCTGTAAAGTATCAGTTATCCATTGCCCAGGATCGATGACTTATTTGATCAACTTTAAGGTTTAAGCGTTTACTCAAAAATCGACTTAAGATCAAGTTATCATCAACTGAGAGTAACGAAAGAAGATATTCCTAAGACTGCTTTCAGAACAAGATATGGACACTATGAATTTCAAGTCATGCCATTTGGTTTAACAAACGCACCTGCTGTATTCATGGATCTCATGAATCGTGTGTGTAAACCCTTTCTAGATAAATTCGTAATAGTGTTTATCGATGATATTCTTATTTATTCTCGCAACGAAGAAGAACATGCAAATCATCTCAGAATTATCTTGGAATTACTCCGAAAAGAGAAATTGTATGCCAAGTTCTCTAAATGTGATTTCTAGATTCATATCATGCAATTTCTTGGTCATCTCATTGATAATCAAGGACTTCATGTCGACCCTGCCAAGATTGAAGCTGTTAAGAATTGGACATCTCCCACTACACCCACAGAAGTGCGTCAATTCTTAGGACTCGCTGGCACTATTCGAAGATTTTAGCGAAGGTTTTCGAAAGTGTTGACAAAGCTGTGACAAAATAACCCAGAAAAACAAGAATTATATCTGGGGCGAAGAACAAGAATCAGCTTTTCAACTTCTTAAACAAAAACTCTGTGAAGCACCAATCTTAGCATTACTAGAAGGAAAACGATATATTTTATCGTCTTATTGTGATGCATCTCTTCAAGGTTAGGAGCTGTAATAATGCAAGAGAAAAAGAGTTATTTGCTTATGCATCTAAACTACTTCAAACCGCATAAGAAAAACGTATGACACTCATGATCTTGAATTAGGAGCGTTAATATTCGCTCTTAAATCTAGAAGACACTATTCTATTTGGTTCAAAGTGCTAGTTTCATGATTACAAAAGGCCTTCAACTATTCTTCGTCAAACAGAATTGTTTATGAAAGGCAACGCCGAATGGTTAGAATTACTCGCAGATTATGATTGTGACGGATTTTTTTCATCCGGAAAGGCAAATGTTGTGGAAGATGCCTTAAGTGAAGAAAAAATCAAACCTCTCCGAGTTTTGTGCATTAATCTTATCCGTTCATCACAAAATTCATCTCAATTCTTAAAGCCCAGAAATGAAGCCCTCAAAGAAGAAAATGTCCAAAACGTGAACCTTTAGGAATGGATCATAATCATTTGAAATTCGTCCTGTTGGAATCGTTGTATCAAAACAGAAGATGGTTACCAGACTTTTTGGTGATTTAAGAGATTAATCATGCTTGAGTCTCATATAATCAAAATATTATACTTCACCCGGGTTCTGATAAAATGTTTTTATACCACGATTCTAAAAGAAACTCTTTTAGGTGGCACTAACATGAAAGGGCAATAATCTGCAGAATAAGTTGGCAAATGTTTTGACATGTTCTAGAGTTAACGCAGAATGTCAAAGCCATCCGGCTTATTGGTACTCAAACTTGAATTCCTATGTGGAAATGGAAGAATAAAATGTTAACTTGTTTCAAATAATACCCAATTACCTCAATCGAATCATGCACACCATCTGGGTTCTATTGTTCGATCGCCATTACCAAATCAGCACATTTCATACCACGTCGATCAAATGATTGTATGGAACTTTACAAGTTATACTCATCAAAGAAACTAGTCTCTCGACATGGTACCAAAGTTCGTTCTATCGTTTCTAGATGTGACAATCTCTTTCACATCCAGTGATTTGGCAAATAATGCAATAATGATTTATGTTACTCAATTACGCATTACGAGTATAACATATCATCTGAAACGATAGACACTTAGCGAAAGGGACTATCCAATCACTCGAAGACATGCTGCGAGCTTGTGTTATAGATTTCGGGAAAGGATGGGATAAACATTTACCATTGGTAGAATTTTCCTATAATAACAGTTATCATGCCAGTATCAAGGCAACACCGTTCGAAACACTTTATGGACGAAAGTGTAGATCACCTGTTTGCTGGGCTAAAGTTGGAGATTCTTCAAACTACGGGACCTCGAAAAATTCAAGGAAACCACTGAAAAGATCGTGCAAATTCGTCAACGCTTAGCATGCTGCAAGAGATCTGACAAAGAGTTAACGCTAATATAAGGCGAAAGCCTTTAGGAAATTTCAAGTTGGCGATCATGGTATGTTGAAAGATATCACCCTCGCAAAGGTATCTTTCGATTCGGGAAAACGAGGAAAGCTTAATCCCGCTATACTTTTGGACCATTCAAATTATTGAAAGGAAATAGGCCCAGTTGGCGTACAAACTAGAACTTCCTGAAGAGCTTAGTAGTATCCATAATACTTTCCATGTTTCTAATTCAAAGAATATGCTTATCCGATGAATCTCTTATTATTCCAATGAAAGAACTTCGAAACGCGATGACAAACTCAATTTGTAGAAGAAAACATGTGAGTGAGGATCGTGAAGTCAAGAAACCGTAAGCGAAGTGTTTTTTTTCCTATAGTCAAAGTACGATGGAACTCTAAAAGAGGACCAGAGTTTACATGGGAACGTGAAGACGAAATTCGTGCCAAATATCCTCATCTGTTTTCAATCATCACTTCAAAAATCCAATTAAATCTCGAGACGAGATTTCTATAAGGATGGGAGACTATAACAACCCGAAATTTTCATCAATGTATATACTCGTATCTATTAGATTCAATGTACGATGTCTGTTAGCTATTATATACGATCACATCTTTCACAGGGAAATTTTTCGCTTTATTACATTACATTACTTTGCCAATATCTCAATATGCAACATTTCTTGCATAACTAAAGTTAACACGACTCACACAACATATCTATGGCAATACCTATCTTTACATAATGTCAAGAAAATCATCATTAACAGTCAAGTCAATATAATTATATCATTTTTACCAAAGTACATTAATCATATAAATGTGTATTTGCAACGATTATATCAAAACGGGCTTTTAAACGTTATCGTATGCCTCTAAATCCAAACTTATTGAAAGGTTAACATCTGAAAAGTGAATGGCCAAGCTAATCAAAGCTTATGTAAAAACAATAAAAACATCTCATTTGAAATATAAAATCTCTTCAAGTCAGTTCAAAGAGTGATCTAAGGTACAAGTCTTGAAAATGCTTAATATACAAGTCATTAAGTAACAGATCTTCAAATAGACCGTTTTTCCTCCGATTTCATTCTATTTTCTTCCCATCATTTGTGTAACAAGCTACTACACTCAATATACAATGTGTAAAACCTAATTATTCTATTCATAAGCTTTCTCATACATATTATTGCATCATAACCCTAAATTCAGAAACCCCTAAACCCTAAAAAACGAGCTTGTTTCTAATCCATGACACGTTTATTGATTTTTACATCCATTGTAAACCAAAACCTAAGACAACTCAAATAAGTTGTATTAAACATTAATTTACAAAATTCTCAATCTTATTCCATCTTCATGTAATCATTTATTTTATTGTACAAGAATAAACGCTAGAAAACCCTAATTATGCCCTAATTGGAACTTTTGACCCGTTTACGCATTTTCTACCCATTTTAACCTAAACCACCTATCAAATTTTGATTATAACCTTTAATATAAGTCTTAGGATCGGTAACCTATCATTCCTAATCTCAAATATAGCACGGCAAAATCCCAAGCTTGAAACCCTAATTGAGCCCTTAATATACCCGAATCCTAAAACCTGTTTGCAAAGTGACCCATTTTAGGAAAGTTTTTCTTGCAATCCTAATCACCTAAATGACAAGCACCTTACCTACCTAGCTGATTCGAGACATATCTTTCAATATCTTCTCCAGATTTATAGTGAAAAACATTGATCACATGGTTCCTTGTTTCTCATTTCTTAGCGCGGCATGCAAAGGGATAACACTGACTTTGTCAAAGCTAGTTTCTAGCTGTAACCAATAAAACCTATAGACCTCTCATCGACCCTATAGACCTCCATACATGTACAATCTCAGATTACAAGCTTTACCTTGGCCTTATGGGTGGTTCGACTATAAATAGAAAGCCATAACTCTTCATCACCTTCATTCCCCCACTATCTACTATCATCATAACCCTTACATAGCTCAGCCAATCTTTGCTCTAAGAGAGCATAATAGCTCTTAAGAAGCTGTTCAAAGTCCGAAAGGAAGCAAAATGAAACCTAGAACGAAAGAAAAGAAGCCCAGGTGTCGTTATTCTAGAAGTACGAAGCTAAAAGTCCCGATTCTGACCCGTTTCTAAGCTATAAGCTCAAGACCAGGTTCTCTAATCTTATATTATGCATTCATACCCTTATAATGTTCATATTATCATGCTAAAATCATAATATAAAGCTTTGAACTCAAAACCTATGTGTTTTACCTTTTTGATCCAAAACCGTACACCCGAAACCCTAATTTCATGTTTATACTTAATCTATAAGCTAAACTTGTAAAATTCTATTATAATCAATCCCATTAAGCTTAATTATCATTAAAATAAGTGCTTTGATAAGTCATGAAAGAATTTGATCTTAAAACTCGCGCGTTTTCGTTTTGAAACCCTAATATGACCCGTTTTGCTTCCTAGCTTAACGAATCGTTATTTTAAACTTGCGTTGTGTTAAATCTTCATATTTTAGTTTATTATAACTTATAAATGTCTATTGAAATGTTAAAATAAGCTTGCATGGCAATTTGGACATGTTTTGTAAATATTTTCCATGCAAGGGGTATATATCGTAACTTTTAGAAACTTATAACTAAAAGGACTAAAAATGTCATTTTATCAAAGTTATAACTACAGGGGTCTATTATGTCACTTTTCAAAGTGCAAGGTTTACTTTGTATATCTTTAAAAGTTGAAGGACCAAAGTCGTAAAAGTGCAAACTCCAAGGGTATATTCTGCCACATTTCAAACTCAAGGGTCTAAAATGTAACGTTTTGAAAAAGTATAAAAACACATTCAAAACATTACCAGACATAACTTTAATTAACGCTTGACGTGCTTAACATTTCCAGATATTGAATAAAACCATATCATACCACAATACTAGGGAGCTTCATATTAAGAAGTTTCATCTTGGTATTACGTTCTGACAGAGTTGTTGGGTTTACGATTTAAAGTGCCCTAGCTCCTCAAACGTTTACTGAATGACTTCTGAATTATGATGGCCCGAACGGTGTTATGATAATTTTTATATCAAAACCGACATCGATGTAAAATCTTACATATTCAATCAAACTAAGACTTGCCGTATTACCCCAGGTTGTCTGTGACGAAGCCGTTACTATTCATTTCATATACATTGCTATCAATTTCCCTATAACCGTTCAGGTGAGTTCATAGCCTCGCTTTTCAATCTTTTTATAAACCCGCGAGGGAGATACATGCTATAAACATGAATGCAATTATTTCTGTATGCTATTTCAATTTACTATTGCCTAAGTAACTGCTTTGCCTTTAAGTCCCCATAATCATGAACCGTTAATTACTCTCCGTAGTAAGCGCGAATGGTGTGAATAGATCTATTTGGGCTGGACTCCCCGTTGGTGTACCCAGTTACGAGTAACCAATTGCACATCATTAGAAATCACGCGGGTATTTTGGCAAAGGTACCCGCAGGGGCAATAACGTATCACCATACCCTAAGGCTTCGGATTCATGAGCTAATGGCAATAATAAATATGTTTTCAATACCGGGTGTATATCAACATAACCCGAATATTGCATTTGCATTCAAATTATATTACTTAAACTTATGGATTTCACTCAACCTTTGTGTTGACTTTTTAGCATGTTTTATCTCAGGTAACTAATGGCACGGAGTGACGAGGACATGAAGATGGAAAAACCGTTATCATTCAAATGTTGTATTTTAGATGTTGGGACCTCTCGTTTGTAAAAACTCTGATGAAATAATGAATGATAACTTATTTTCAAAAATGACTCTTTTTGATTCGTTTTCTATGATTATGACTGTTGTACCTTTGAAGTAATACCCCAGATTAGCTTCCGCTGCTATATGTAAAAATGGGGGTGTTACAGAAGCCGACAAAACTTCTTTTATTAAGAAATCTACCAAAACACTAAAAGGAAAAAGAACATGATTAAGGATCAAATATTAACTGAATATAAGAGAAACAAACTACATGAATGGATACTTAAACAAGTGAAATGAGTTGGTATTTATAAACTTAAGATTTAATGTACCCCGATTCCACCGGTTCTGTTGTAAAACAGAACCGGCCAGTATTCTTCAACAGAACCGGCGTACAGTAACCAAATCCGAATTTTGATTGGAAAAATCTTGAGAGATCATGTGTAATCTTGTAAGATTATGTTCAGATTTGGTAGAAAATATATGTTAATTATGATGCAAATATGTTTGAAGGTTTTTATATATTTTTATGTAAAGTGTACATTTTTATTCTAAAATTGTATTTATGAGCTTAAAAAATATAAGGTTGTTTACATTTTCAGATTGTGTCATTAGATAATTGTAATCTTTTTTGCTTGGTAAAACACTTGTTTTTTTTAACGATAAATGGAAAATTATAACAAGGAGACATTTTATCAATTTTTGATGGGATAGGAAGGAAAGTGATGGTTCTAATCATCTAGTATTCACTTTTCCTTCTGTTTTGCTATTTGTCGATGGTCTTGTTATTGCTTATAAGTGGATTTGTTTTTTTTGACGTTAATTATATATGAGTCATTGTTCTTATTAGATCAAAATCAAAAGCCTTTAATTACTAAGTCGGTGGGTTATTGTTGATTTCAAATAAAACTTTTGTTGATCGATCTGATTGTATACCTAGACGTGACCGAGGTAATGGTGGCTGAGAAAATCGTGACTGATACAATGGTGGCCGCTAAAATAGTGACTTATGCAATGGTGACTATTGCATTCAGTGACGATACAAATTGGTGGTTTTTTGCTTCGAGACTTGAGGAGCTTAACGGACCTTCTTTTGGTTCCAATTGGTTTTTCATAAGTTAAAACACGTGCCTAGTCACGTGCATAGGACATTAATCATAGGAAATAACTCTTCACGTTTTAATTCATTTTTTTGTCAAATATGGCAACACGATGATCACTCGTCACAATTCAATATCCTACATGTATCGCCCATGTTTAATGTCTAATACAAGCCGACCATGCAAATATAGTTAATGTCTAAACAAGCCGACACATGCAAATATAGAAAGTGGCGGGTGATAATCGTGTTGGTATTGTTGGAATATGTTAGTCGGTTTCGCAAGTTATACGTTAGAAATACGTAAGCCTATTGGGGACACACATGTTAAACACTTAGAGAATGTTTTACTACACGATATAATTATGTGAATAGTTGTTAATTACGTTAATTCTTTATCTAGCTTAATAATATATATTAAATAATAAACTGAGGGACTAAAACAAACAAAACCTAAATCCAAGGGGGCCCATTGTTGGCTGAATCCCCTAAGGGATCTAGAAGGGGGTGTTTGTTTGGTTATGGGTTTTGAGGGTGGAAAAAAAAACTAAGTTTCCTTGTTATACAAGAATAGGGTTGG
>BQNB010031460.1:4638-53964 GCA_026074375.1 Tanacetum coccineum | reverse complement strand
TTAATCTCAGATAAAACGTCACACAAGACGATAAATGCAACCTTAGTGATGATGTAAGAGATGTGAAATAAGTTCTAAACCCGTGTTTAGATTCAAAAATAAAGCTTCCAAGCTTATAACCCAAGATTAGGTTTTCAAAACCCTAATCTTTCCTTTTTCTTCTTATTACTTGAAAATGATGAACCAATGCTTCCCAACACCTTAGAATACCTTAAGTATGTTGTGTAAAGGGTTGTATGATTTTACAAAATCAAAGTATGGATTTGTTTTTATGGCCAATTGGTGCCGTGGGTTTTGAGAGTAGACAAGGAAGAAAGAAATGAAATTTGGTTAAGTATAGAAGTTGTAAACATTAGCCATGCATGCATGCTTATTTATAGCATAAATATCTTGCTAACTTAACCCTAGTTACTTTCTAACCCTAGTTAAGTTAAGCATGACAAGTTGGAAAAATGTGTAAGAGTTTACTTTATGTTAATATCTAGATATTATGTAATATGATGACTCTTGGTCCAATCTCAAAAATTTCGGCATTTTGTATATATATATGATGTTATATTTAATATTTTGAGTATTGGGTATAATCGTGGGTATTTGTTAAATGGCGTAGTTAGATTAGAATTCCCGGTTATGCCTTAAACGTATTTTGGACCATGAAACGTAAGAATTTTACGTAGCCAATAAAAAAAGATGAACAAAGTTATTTTATTATCCTCATAATACTCATATAACACTTCTTGATGCAAACAATTAAAATTCTTTAATGCCCGTTTAACATTGTAATGATCATTTTTCAGTTTAGCCGATTTTTAACTTAAAGTTTAACGGTTTAAGAGTAAACGCTAAAACCCTAAAATAAATAGAATTACATAATGTCCCATACAATTGACCTAAAATACGAGGAGTTATATGGATCCACAAGAATATCTTCACTATCGATCACATGACCGAAGGAACAGTACTTTGGGAAATCCCAAAATTCACATTTGAAAACGTGCATACAGACTCCTCCTTCTTAAGCAATTAGAAGATTGCTTCAGGTGTCTTTTATGTTAAAACTGAGTCCTTCGATATATACTCAGAAATCGTTAAAAAAGACAATTACGAACTTATCCAGATATGGTTTGCATACCCGATTCATAAGGTCCATGAATACGGCAGGTGCGTTTGTCAAACCAAACGGCATAATCTTGAAATTCGTAATGGCCGTAACGAGTTCTGAAGGCAGTCTTCGGAATGTCTTCTTCTCGAACCCTCAGTTGGTGATAACCTGACCTTAGGTCGATCTTACGTGTAACACCTCCGAGCCCTTGAAGCTGATCAAATAAATCATCAATTCTGGGGAGTGGATAACGGTTCTTCACTGTCAGTTTGTTTAATTCCCGATAGTCAATGCACATCCAGAATGATCCATCCTACTTTTTGACAAACAAGACCGGAGCTCCTCAGGGTAAGGAACTGGGTCTTATAAAGCCTTTGTCGGACAGCTCCTTCAGTTGCTCCGATAACTCTTTCATTTCGGAAGGCGCCAATCGATAAGGTGCCCGTGCTACACGTGCAGCACCAGGTACCAAATCAATTTGAAACTCCACTTTTCGAGTCGGAGGAAGACCCGGCAAGTCCTCAAGAAATACTTCAGGAAAGTCTCGAACTATTGGTACGTCCTCAAGTCGCTTCTTCTCCGACTTGTCTTCAATCTCTTTTGCAGTAACATGTGCCAAAAAGATAGGAAATCCTTTTTACATGTACTTCTGCATTTTAGTGCACGAAATGATGTTTAATCATGTCACATTTCCCTGGTTACTTCCGTCACTGTGTATGATTAAGATTTCATTTCTTCAGGGGATGCGAACAATCTTCTCGGCACACACAATGATCGCTTGGTACTTCGCCAACCAATCCATACCGATTATAGCATCAAAACTACCAAGTTCTACAGGCATTAAGTTTATGTTGAATGGGTGATTTAGTAAATTCTCTAATGGCGAGCAAATTCGATAGCGAAATTGTCATAGGGCGACTAGCAATGTGTCTTGGCTTCTCGGCTTAGGATTTGGTATAAGATGGATCCAACTTTATAGTAAGACGGAGTGAAGATCTGCTTAGTTGATATGGAAACTAATTAGATTTTATAAAAGTAAACGCGTTTCTAATGAAACGCATCACAAAACATGATATAAGTAGAAAAGTTGTTTCCTTAACAAGATGTTTTTTAGAGTGACTACTCTAGCATGGCATGGTACCTTTCCTGAATTAATACATTAGTTGATCAGGCCATGTATAATTGAGGACTAACGATGCATTGCTCATTTTCGTCAAAATAGCGTTATAATTTCATGATATTCGTGAGAGTAATTTGTAAGAGTAAATAAGAAACCTAAGTTAATATTGACGAAATTCTCCTAATACGATAATTTGATAGATAATTTGAAATCGTTCGTATAACTGAAATTTAAGGGAAATACAACGAGAACTCCTAAGGAGATAAAGTCTAAGATAGTTTCAACTTAGGATTTATTAGGAAAGCGAGACAACTTTCTCTTTTAAGCTTTTGATTTTCTCATCTTAATGTTGTTGGGTCTTGATCGGTTTTTTCTCTCCTCTTAAGGGAGCACCCTCCATGCGCTCTAGTACCTCTATTTTAGGTTTTTCAGTTTTGGTTCTTTTGCTCCGGCAGTCACTCCTTGCAGTGCCCTTGATTCCCACATTCATAGCAATAGCCTCGATAGTATTAGCCACTCGTTGGGCTACAACCCGCTCAATTTACTCAACAGTTATCCCTTGATTAACAGTTGTTATCATTTCTTGAAAATCACAGGGAACAAAATGTAATAACGTTCATCCACAAGAAAACAATGCCACTAGACCGTGATCCCAACATAGTATGTGAAGGTGAGACCAACGTTATGCAGAGATATAAGATCAATGGTAACCATACCATGGCGTCAAATAAATCCCCCATTCATACAGTAGCATGATCAAGACCAACAACAAAGTTAATAAAAAAAAAAACTATTTAAAAAAAAAAAAAAAAATTTAAAAAAAAAAACAGATCGATTACATGATAAAAAGAGTACAAGCTTTTTATTAACACTACCAACCAAGTAATACTCAAGTATAGTGGGATATAATACTACACAAGCTACACTGACAATCTATTATCATCTATGGCCAGGTGCCTACCACTCAAGATTCTTGATGCTAAGCCTTCTTATGTATCTTTAAAGTGAGTTACATATTCTTTGGTGATGATAAAGGTAGTGTAGCAGCAACTCAGTAATGCCTGCCCATAAGATGGGTGATGTGGAGTAATGGAATTAAATAGATATCCATATTGTACAAGGATTTGGTCCTCAAAAGACAAATGATATGGTGTGGAGAGTGGGTGAAAGTAGAAGCAGACTCATCAGTCTCAAATGCCTCTGTATTCTCATCTTAAGGGGACATGATCATTTATAGGTACAGCAGAAGGGTCGGCCAGAGCTAGGTGCTCCTCCTTCTCCCCGTCCTCCTCATCCTTCTCAACATCATCATCATCGTTGTCATCATCAGATGACTCATTATCATAATTATCTCATCCGTCGACAGGATGGTCAGTAGGATCCTCCTCAGGGTCCTCCTTATCCTCTTCCGGATCGGAGTCAACAATGTAGCCTGGTGATTGGGCTGTAGGTGAGGCACATCAATAAGAAGTGTTGATCCCTCATGGTCCCTCTATCTCCTCATTAGAAGCTCACTAGAATCTCCATGGCTCGGAATTAATATAAACAGACGTATAGGTAACCGTCGATAATGAAAACATAACTGCTTGCAACGAGCAAAACTTAACTTATATAAATATATTATATAAGGCTGGTATGTTAAATATGAATATGCACTCATGGCATAAGTGAATGATGGTAAGGTATCATATTCGATAGCTTAATGTTTAGGCAGCGCTTAGGACCTACGAGCTTATCGTACTATCTTGCCTAAAGAAGTGTTCCTCTATTCATATAAATAATCCTTATATAAATAATTGTAGAGTTGTGCGCAAGAATGCAAACTCATCTTTGTATAAATACAATATACCCTTATAGTAACGTACGTACTATAATATGAACAACTTTATTGCATCATGTAAGCATCTAGTAAACCAACTAATCATGCAAAACAACTAGTATGGTCCCTTAAAAACCCCTTTGTATGAATGCAATGTTGAAAACGGTTATAGTCCAACAAAAACATTTGACCTGGTTCTCTATAACCTTGGCTCTTGATACCAATCTGTAACACCCCCAAATTGGGTCGCAGCGGAATAAGGGTCCGGGGCGTGTTACTTCATAGATCAATAACACAAGAAATATATAGAACGACCAAAAAGTCATTTTAAAACTGATACAATGGATTTAACAAATATTTGATACAAATATCCCGAAGCTTTAACTTGTTCCTGATTATTATTACAAAGATACTAGTTTACAAACAAAAATAACCATACTTAGCATGACTTTTCCCAAAACACAATCAACCAATGTATCCTTAGGCACCTTTATGCTACTGATCTCCTGAAAACATTGCTTAAAAACATCAACAAAATATTTTTGAATACATAGGTTTAATAAAACATAATAAGCAGGCCACAAGACTTTTCCCCGTGATAATGCAACACATGCAGACATCACAAAACTAGATTACATTTTCCTAAAGCTCATGACAACTGAAGCTCGACGATAATTTTTTCGTTGCAATAATAATGTATTTGCAATATCTGGGCCCGATTAGATGTTCAAAAACCCGAAAAACATCCTAAATTCAACTATGCTATAAACGATCGAAAAGAACCCCGTGATCGAAGTCACCCGAACGGGGATGTCGATCCCCAAATAGAACAATTCATAATATTCGCAGCTCAACATAATGTAAGATAACAACTACATCTATGCAATTGACAGTTCATGATAAGGGGCTCAACTTGGGTTATCGCTACTTAGGCAAACATGTAATCAATACTTGCGTCCAATTTATAAAACAAAGCATGTTTCCACCCCATAATTATAAATCATTGAAATCGTAAAAATGTGGGGCTATGAACTCACCTTGAGTTCTGATAATCCAAATATCGCAGATAAAGCGTCACGTAAAAGATCGAATGCAACCTAAATTATCATAGGTCGTATAAGTACCATGTACTTCGATTAACTAACATCATATACAGGTCTATGTTAGTCACATCATACTATCGTTCGGGCTATCATAATCAAAGAGGTCGTGAGTTATCGAATAGAATCTAGGATCTTTAAATCGTAAATCCAACAACTCGTCGATACGCCATCCGAAGAGGCCTCATTATGAAACTCCCTAGTAATATAGTACTTTGATAACCACATATAATTCTATATAGCTCATCAACAACAAATGGTTTTGGTAAAATTGTGTTAATAATAAAACGTTAAATAATTACCGATTTAGTAAAACTACATAACTTTCGCGTTTTAAGCCCGATTTTAACGCTTCTTATGCCCATCTTTTTGTATTAGGACGAGTTATCATAATTTGACATTTTCAATATTTTGACCCACCGACCCCCCCCCCCCCTCCCACCCACCCCACCCTCATGTGAACAGTAACTTTTACTGTTCACATCAGACGTGACTTTTATTTAAATCGTATTTGTTGTCGTAAAACCCGTAAATGTCGTATTTTATTCGTTATAGCTCCGTTTTTAACGATTCTTTCGAGGACGTTCTCGTTATTGAAAATCCTATCAATTTATAAGGTTTACAAAAATATAACTTTCTGTCATGAACAGTAACTTTTATAAAAATAGTTTTATAAAAGTATTAATTGTCGTAAACTCGTGAAATTCATAACTCATTCGTTATTAATTAAAAAAATTACGATTCTTATCATTTTGAAATTCTAAAAATATGTATTATTTGTTAAAAATACTAAACTAGCTGTTTGATATAAGTTTTATAAAAGTTATTTTATAAACTCCGTTTAATTAACGTATAACTCGTTTTTAACGTAACTTTTTCGTTATTAATCCGTTTGACAAGTTTCTTACCTTTTCGGAATCGTCGTGAAATGTATTATCTTATAAAAACATAAAATATATATTTTTATAACACTTTTGGACAGAATGTTTAAATAACTTTCATAAGTCCATTTTTGACCTTGTTTTTATGTTTTACCACTTTATACTTTTTACATAATAACCATAAGTATACAAGTCTTCTCATCTTGTTATATCCTTATTTTAATGATCATATAACATTACTATAGGTCCATAATTAACCTTAACATGTCATTTGTATTTCTTTAACTTGAAACATATTATGAAACTTTTATAAACCCTAATTTGCATCAACACTTTTTAAGCTTAATTAAGATTGTAAAATACTTATGTATCCATTTATAACTTCATATTACTATCCATAAAACATGTGTATAAGTTCATAAAACTATATTTACAAGAAAAATCCATGTTTACAAGTTAAACATATCCTAATGGTGATTTTACTATATAAACATCACATATGCATATAATCATGTAAATGAAAAGTTAAGGGCTTAAGATAACCTTAATGAGATGATGTAGGATGATGACAAATAAGTGCTAAACCCTTGTTTAGACTTTAAACCCAAGATTATAACCAAGAAAACCCTTGTTTTCTTAATAAAACCCTAGCTTCCTTTTACTTGATTAATACTTGAAAATGCTTAGCCAATGCTTGGAAACACCTTAGAATATCTTAGGATGGATGTGTATAGATGTGTATAGGTTGTATAAAATTTTGTATGGATTTGTTTGGGTTGGTGTTTTGAGCCGTGGCATGAAAGGAGCAAAAAGGGAGAGTGTGTTTGATTTTTACTAAGTGTTTTATGCTTGAATCACTAGTATACATGTATATATAGGATAAGTATTGGTCAAAACTTTCTCAAGAAGGGTCAATGGTCAAAATAAAATTTAGTATGGATTTGTGTGGGTGAGGGTATTGAGCCGTGGGCTCTATGGGGCACAAAGGGGGGATTTGTGAATTTTTTTCTAAGTGTTTGTATAGGAAGTGAAGTCTTAGCTAGTTACTTGTATCTTATATGAGAAGTCTTGTTCAATTTCATTACTAGTTGGTCAAGAAAACATGAGGAGGGTTTTATGGGTTCTTGTTTACATGTTCTTAGTCAAGTGACAAGCTTAGCTAGGTTTTAATGAGTAAGTGTTGTACATTTGACCAATTGACTAGATAAATGACTCATTTTTCTTATTAGTGTTGTTGTGATTAGGGGGGGGGGATACCTTCTAGATGAATTTTTGCTAGTTAACAATATATATGAAGTCATATTTAAAAGTTACAACTTATAACTTTTATTTAAGAGTTGCCAACTTGCATGAATTTGTGCATTGATTTACTCCCTAGTATACAAAGTGTAAGTAAACTTTATTTAGCTAAATTTTAAATAATCTTTAGCTATTGGGTACAATCGAGGGTATTTGTTGAAGCGTTAATAAATTAACGTGCTTTCGGTTATGTTTAAACGTACATTTATCGATAAATGTATTTAACTTACGTAACCAATAAAATAAATGAACGACGACCGTAATTATCATTAAAATAATTATATAACACATGATTGATGTAAACGTTCGATGGTTTAATGCCCGTTTACATTAAATGATAATATTTGGCGTACGCGATTTAACCTAACGATTACGATTTCAAGCGAACGCGTACAATACAAAAGGTACATTGTGGACTTATCGATGTCGTCAATGACTTGAAAACACAGGGTGTTATACATCAACATTTCCAAAATCATTAAGCAAGTATCCATTATACGTGCATCATGCGAAAAGCAAGCTGATACTACCCGTGTGCATCGCACGGGTCTGCATGCCTCGTGTTCTTAAATATACTCATTGTAAATTTCAATAGCAGAAAACCTACTAAATGTATTTATTGAGACGGAAAAATGGAGTAGTACTTGTATCAGGTTGAACTTTACTTAGGGTCCTACAAATGACGTTTTCCCGTATCAGGATAGGGCGACCATCTTTTAGCTCCAAAAACAACACCAACATTTTAAGTTGAAATTTGTTCAAATAAGTTATTCGTAACAAAAAGTCTTACCCAAACACATATATATCAACACGACTATTGGCATCAAGATTAAAAGCCTGAAGTAAATTACATGCTTTATACATTTTCTTATACAAAAACTTCGGATTGCATATTTGAAACACGCAGTTTGCTTTCAACATCTGGTTCAACATGAGCATTTATCTGTAGAAATCAGAGGGAATACTGAAAAATGTATCAACGAGATTCACTTAACAATGAAGATTATAGGATATTAGATAGAAGACAAACTAATCTAACCCTAGCAACTAAACGGGCCAAACCCAACGGGCTTACGAACATTTATTATCTAACATCCTCTCTCAAACTTACAATGTGACAACGGTATACATTGAGAGTTTATCAAACATAAAGTAAAACTAAAACGGGAAAACAACCAGGGAGCTTCGAAGGGTCCAGAGTGCAAACTCGATGCTAGACGGAGTCTGAGTCCGATGCAATCCAAACTATAAGAAGGCGAAATCAGGTCTGAAATAAACGGACCAGGTCGATGCAAAACCAAAACCGATTGCAAAATCATGGCAGAGCAACATAAATACAGAGATGAACGAGAGTAGATTCAGGCAGACATGCACATGCAGTCATACAGATTCATGCAGGCAGATCCAACAGAGGTAAACAAAGAGCATATTCAAGCAGATAGATAGATGCAGATTCAGGCAAACATATCCGAATAAAGGTAGACGATTCTTAATACAAAGCTAATATCAATACCAACACTAAACAAATATGCACAAGCAATACATAATGAAATGAAAACTGCCTATCCTTAATTCAAACCCATTAGTCGCACAACCAAACAACATATCTCATTTATATTTCTTCCAATCATACGTAGACGTGCACAAACCGGTTAACCAGTTCGGTTCGGTTTTAGTCAAACAGGAACCTGTTTCGGTCAACAAACCAGTCGAAACCAGTTTGGGAAAAACCAGAGCCGGTTTGAAACCGGTTTGTGGTACGGTTTGAGTCGAACCGGTCCCACCGGTTTGGAACCAGTTTGGAACCGGTTTGGATTTTTTTTTCTTTTTTCGTTGTTTTGTACACTATAAACGGAATAAACTTCAACTTTTATTTAATAGAAAAACTCAAATACATCATAAACGAAATACATTGGAAAGAAAATACAACACAATGCAATGAAATTTAAAATACAACATCAACAACATAATGCAAGCGAATTAAAAATACAACACGCTAATCGAAAATTAGTACTCATCTTCGGCTTCTTCGTTGCTCACCATATAATCATATCGTGGTCCTCTCGGAGACATAGTGCCTTCGCTGCTAGCATCTAGTGCAATTTCTTCATCGGATAGTGGAATGGCTTCATTTTGTTGCACCTCGTCATCAAAGACACCTTCTTCAAAGTCCAAGGGTGTCTCAAGAGGGCATTTGTCTTGTTTACGCTCTTTAGCGTCCAAGTGATCCTTCAAACACATGCACATCTCTAAAGACGCCGAAGTGAGTCTTGTTCTTCGGATTGACAACACCCTCCCACTTGTTGAAAATGCGGATTCAGAAGCTACCGAAGAAGCTTGTACACTTATTATATCCATGGCCATGCGAGATAGAACGGGAAACATTGTTTCATTTTCTTTCTAAAAACCTAAGACATCAAAACTTGCAAAGTCTTTGGGATGAAGATGTGTGACAAAATCCGAATTGACATATCGCTCATATTCGCTAGACATTGTAGGATCAGTAGTCCTTGCCTTCTTTTTTGTATGTGCTTTCAAACCGCTTAGCAAACGGCTATACTTATTTCCGCCACTAACCTTCTATGAAGTAGCCCCACCACTTGTTTGAGATGATTGAGTTGGGTTACCATATTTTGCATAATAAAGATTATACAAACCTTCTAAAGATTTATTAAAATAACTTTTTGACTTTGATGCAAAAGTATCGTCAAAAAACTCCAAATCCCTACTTATCGACTCGATAAGATAGTCTACCCCGTTTACATTAAAACATGGATTTAAAGCGGCTGCACAAGTAATTATCAGTGGCATGTGTTGAAAATACTTCCTAAGTTTTTGATTGTTTAACATACATGATAATATACCCCCCTCAAGTCCATGTCGCTTAAAACCGAACTCATGAAGAAAATCTTCTTTGAAGTGCCAAATGGAGATGTTGGGTAGTAAACCTCCGATAAAATTTTCGTGGCAATGTTAAACACTATCAAGTACTAAGGGTAAAGGATAGAAAACTAACCTAATTAATCAAGCCCGTAAAACCGATTACACCTATTCATATGGCTCAAAAGTCATGAAAAATACCACCAAATTAGTTGTTTGTTTCAAACACTTAGGAACATAATGAAGTGTAGATTCCATCGTGTGGAACGTCACCAATTTGTCGTCAACAAGTTTCTCTGCACTTTACAATTTTAACATAAGCTTTTCCGGTTCTTGTGCCCTTGATTATGAAAATATTTTTACACTGTCTTAAAAGACTCTCTTGATTGCATCAATCGCGGGAACCTCTAAACCACTCTTTGCACAACCAAGTTAATGATGTGTGCAATACGAACGACTAAGATAAAACCTACCCCCATTGTGGCTCGTATTTTAATTTTAGTTATCCATAGGCGATGTGTTGTTGCTACATTATCCAATATAAATGACATAACTTTATCCTTCTAAGTAAAATTGGTAAGATTTTGTCAACTTGTTTAAACAAGGCTTTCACATGTTTATGAGACGGAAACTCTTTTCCGAATGAAATGACCCCCACCGAAGTCGTTTTTTTCAACATTTTCCAATGTACCCAAGGTTTCAATCCAAAGTGGCGGTAACAACACATGTACGAACCGGGCACCCCATGAGGAGCGGACCAAAACATCCGTTGTTTAGGTTGAACACAAGAATAAGCATTTTATGTTACCAAAACTATCATATTTCTTGTTTACCGCCGCCAACCATATAAAAAAAAGTTTTTGTTTTTTTTTTTGGTTTTCATTTCATCAAGTTTGAGAAGTAAGAGAGAGACTACATTATGTATGTCTGGTTGCATAGTGTTCGGAATAACCCTCGTTGTTTGCTCGTGTCAAAAGTGGATGAACGGTAACGTTCCCGTTGAATCCCACAACCCGTAGAATTGTTCACGAAGAAATCAGGATCGTACCTGAAAACACCTCCATCTCGAGCCTAGACTTTTGTGCCCCGCTTTCCGGATTCTGGTGTCAATTGGTTGCCTTCTTTGCTTCATATTCGGATGAGTATTGATTCCTCAACGTCGTGTGGAACCGACCGATAAGAATGAAAAGCAATGCTTGCCATGATCTTTTTGCGAGTTGTACGGTCATTATGCAAAGGTTGAAGTCTTTCCAAATCTTGGGGGTTACGATAGGTTGCTATATTTCGTTCCACGAATTGTCTGTGCACTTGTTTGAACCAACAAAACCGTGGCTTTGAGGCGGAAGTAATTCACTTGCATTGAAGGAAATTTGGTTTTGCTTTGGATTAGTTTTTTTGCTTAGGATTGTAGTAAGTTTGTGTGATTTGAACTATACAAACACAATACATGAAATTTATAATCATATCAAAGTAGTAAAACTAACAACATTACACTAAGAAAGTCAGAAAATGCCCCCCTCGCCCCCCCCCCACATGTTAAAAGCAAAAGATTCAAAATTTGAAAATTTTTGTTTATTCTCAGTGAGTAAATTTAATATGTTTTTATTCTTAGGGTTTTTTAGTTTTTTTATTAACATACAACTGATAGTAAGTGTACTTTTATTTTATTTGGGCTTTTTTTTCGTAATTAATTATATAATTGTGCGCCAAACCGGATCTGGTTGAAACCGGTTTGGGGAAACCGGTTTTTCAAACCGGTGGTAAAACCGATTGAAACCAAGAAAACCCAAACCGGTTCCAAACCGCCGGTTTGGCCTCAAACTGAAATCGGTTTAGTCAAACCCGGTGTTGACCGATTCGGTTTTCCGGTTTCAAACCGGTTTCGGTTTTTAAAACCGGTTTTTTTGTTCACCTCTACTCTAGGCAGTGCACCTAATCGTTGCAGTGTAGTATAGGCAAGACTCAGGGGTGGTTATCGTTCTCTAAGGGAATAGGTTGGGAAGGCTCGAACAGAATCTAACAGAGGTCTACGGGGTTGAGAGAAGATTCTTTTGTATAGGTATAATTTATGAAAGCAGTAAATCATGAATTTAGAGTTGGTTTTGGTTTTTAACCCTAATTAAACCAAATTATATCTAACTACTTGGTGATACTTATATGAAAAACGAAACATATCACTTAATCATAGCATTACTCCACTTATTTACTTCTCCTAATCCTGTAGCTACGTTGTCAACTTGTGATATCTGGTAAAGTAATTTTCCTAAGTCATGAACGAATTACACGAACCCGCCGTCTACGTAATATTCCGTTAGGGCAACGCACAAGTAAGGTAGTATGAATACTATTACAAGATCCATAAGAGTATATTACATGCAATTAAAATACCTTAAGATGGATCAACCATATTAGGGGTAAAGTAGTATGAAGACTGTTACCGATGGTATCCTTTCTACACACTCGCGTTTCCCTAGACGTCTATGCCAATTTAATATCTTATGGCTAGTTTTCTAAAGCCTAACGCGCACATCCATCACAAGAAGCAACATTAAAAGGATCTACAAACTAAGTTTCATGCAATCATAAGTAAATACTAAAGGATCTAGCCTAGCATATTAAACAAGAAAGAAGAACAAGAATCAATCACAAAACATATAGACATATTGAGTGATTAAGGATAGATGAACTTCACTTGATTAAAGCATGGATTAAAGACTCATACAATAGGGTTTTGAGGCCCTAAAAATGGCCTAAAAGCTGCTACACTCGAACTATTTAAGTTAGGGTTCGTCTCCCAAAAGTTACACACTAAAACCCTAAAAACGGATTTGTATATATAGAAAAAGAGGCGCGACGGCGTCGCGTTATATCTCTGACGTCGTCGCCCCGTAGAATCTTCTAGGGTTTCTTTAAGTCGGCTATGTTCTGACGCTGTCTAGAAATCTCTGACGCCGTCTCTCGAATGATCCTAATGCCGTCGCTTATGGTTTGCGACGCCGTCTCCAGCTACTGTTAGGAATTTCTTGAAGATAGTTGGTGTAGAGTCGTGGTCTTGTCCTTTTCTTCTCTAATTAAGCCCAAGTCACGTGTATTTCCTCCAAAAGCCATCCAAGTGCTAAAAATACAAAAACGAATGATTAAGCACATAATTTGGGTATATTTGCATGATTTAGGGGGTTAAATGACCCAGAAAAAGTGTATAAAATGACATCTCATCAATTTCCCTAAAAGTGCTAGATTTCTTCCACGAAGTGACCTAATGTTTAACCCCCCATCCCCATGTGAAGCTAGTAACCCATCCCTTTTAACCCAAGCTAAATTGTTGCAATCCCCCACCCCCCCCCCCCTAAATAAATTTGTTCTCACTCTTTCAAGTTGTTTTTTAGCACACTCAACAACACATGGAACACCAAAAAGTAGTACAATGATAAGATTCCAAGAACCGATTTAACCAATGTTAAGCGCCCCCCGAATGATATCGATTTAGCATTCCAATCGGACAAACGATTTTTTAACTTCTCCACCACGGTATTCCAAGCCCTAACCCTCCTCATATTCTCACCAATTGGTAACCCCAAGTAAGTAAAAGGAAAATCATCAACTCCACATCTCATCCATCTCGCCATATCCCTCAATTCCACTTCATTCGCTCCTACCCCATATAACTTGCTCTTATTATAACTAACGCGTAGGCCGGATACTTCCTCAAAACATTTAAGGATACACATAAGAGCTCTTGCATTCTCTTTGTTCCATTCCCCGAAAAAGATAGTGTCATCCGCATATTGTAGATGAGAAACAACCACATTATTCCTACCGATCTTTACACCTCTAAACACCCCCTTTATCAACCGAATATTTTATGATCACATTAAGACCTTCTGTCGCTAAAATAAATAGAAAAGGTGAAAGCGGGTCCCCTTGCCTAACCCTTCTCTCCAAACAAAACTCCTTCGTTGGTGATCCGCTGACTAGAATTGACATTGTGGATGATCGGAGACAACTCATAATACCATGAACACCAATTATTCCTAATCCCCATCTTTTTCATCATATCCGATAAGAATCTCCCATTTAAACTATCATAAGCTTTTTCAAAATCCACTTTGAAAATTAAACCCTTATTTCGAGTCTTCCTCATATAATCCACCACTTTGTTTGCAATTAAAACGGCTTCAAATATATACCTCCCTTTGATAAAAGCATTTTGCACATCCCAACTACCTTTCCAACAACCCTTTTGATTCTCTCCGCTAGAACTTTTACAATAATTTTATAGTTGCACCTAATAAGGCTTATAGGCCAAAAATCCCCGAGGCCTATAGGATCAGTAGCTTTTGGAATGATAGTCATGAATGAGGAGTTGCAATCATTCGAGATCTCCATATTCTTTATGAACCATCTAATTGCTCTAATCAAGTCCCATTCCAATATGTCCCAAAACTTCCTGATATATTTAAAATTAAACCAGTCTGGCCCCAGAGCTTTGTCACCTCCGCACCCGCGAACCGCATCCAAGATCTCCTCCTCGGATAAATCTTTTTCTACCATTGTGGCATCTTCCCCCGATATCTTTTTAGCACGGTCACAACAAAAGATTGGGTGTAACGCACCACTCTCAGAGAATAATGTCTTATAGTGTCTAACCATCTCCGCCTTTATTAAACTAGGGTCCTCACACTATAGCCCATTCACCATTAAACTAATAATATTACTCTTAGTTCTTCGTTTAATGTACGAGTGGAAAAACTTTGAGTTTTCATCACCTTCTACATCCTACTTTATCATATCCTTTTGATGAAGCATACATTTAAGATTATTTTCTTTATCCATCCACGACTTCCTCGCCTCCATCCACATTTCCCGTTCGGAATCACTTAAAGTTCTCTTTTTCGCTTCCAACTCCCACTTCATCGCTTCATTTTTTAACCTTTCAATATTCTCATTAATCGTTCCGAATCTCTCTTTGCTCCACTTGTTACTTTGACGTTTTTAAGCTTGTCATGGAATCTCAATCTAGCTGCCTACTCCTCACTTCCAATTTCCACGCTTCTTCTACCACATGCCCTATATCCTTCTCTTCTAGCCAAATATCAAATGCCAGGAAAGGCCTCGGACCATAGTCAAGGTTGACGTCTTTTAGAACAATGGACTATAATCAAAAAGCTTCAGATCCAATGCAACCATCAAGATATTACCCCATAAACTATATGATGCGGTTGTCGTTAGACTTCACCAAGAAGTTTTACAACTCCCTAGGCAGTGCACCTAATCGTTACAGTGTAGTATAGGCAAGACTTCGGGATTGTTATCGTTCTCTAGGGGAATAGGTTGGGAAGGCTCAAACAGAATCTAACAGAGGTCTACGGGGTTGAGAAGATTCTTTTTGTATTTTTATTTTATAGAAAGCAAGTAAAATCATGGTTTGAGAGGTTGGTTTGTTTATACTAATTAAACTAATAAAATAAATCTAAACTACTTTGGTGATAACTATATGATAAACGAACGTATATACTTAATCATGCACTACTCCTCAGATTGCTTATCCTAATCATGTTGCTTTGTCACACTTGTGATGATATGTGTACGTATTTCCTAAGTCATGAACGAATTGCACGAACCCGCCGTCTATTTAATATTCCGTTAAGGCAACGCACAAGTAAGGTAGTATGAAGACAATTACAAGGCCCCTAAGAGTATATTAAATGCAATTGAAATATCTTAAGAGGGATCAACCATATTAAGGGTAAGGTAGTATGAAGACTATTACTGATGGTATCCTTTCTACATACTCGTGCTGCCCTAGACGTCTATGTCAATTTAATATCTTATTGCTAGTTTTCTAAGGCCTAACGCGCACATCCATCACAAGAAGCAACATTAAAAGGATCTACAATCTAAGTTTCATGCAATCATAAGTAAAATACTAACTAGCCCTAGCATGTTAAAGAAGGTAAATAACATAAAACAATCAACAATACAAGACAATAATGAAAATATCAAGGGATAAAATGGAACTTGACCTTGATTAAAACATGGATTAAAAGCATTAACATTAGGGATTATAAGGCCCTAAAGATGGCCTAAATAGCTGCCAAACTCGAATATAAAAGTTATGGTTTGACTCCCAAAAGTTACACACTAAAAACCCTAAAATCAGTTTTGTATATATAGGAAAAATGGCGCGACGACATCATGTTGTAATCGTGACCAACCCGTCCGCCACGTAAGAATATTCTGGAGCCAACTTTAAGAGTCGTCCTACGTTCCTGAACGCCGTTGCCAAATCCATGACGTCGTCACTTTGAAAATCCTGACGCCGTCGCTTAGTAATCATGACGCCGTCTCAACGCTCTGTATGCACAATTCTTCAAGATAAACGGTGTAGAGTCGTAGTCTTGTCCGTTTCTTCTCTAAATGATCCAAAGTAACGTATATTTCCTCCAAATGTCATCCAAGTGCTAAAAACATGAAAACAAACAATTAAGCACATAATCCGGGTATATTTGCATGATTTAGTGGGTTAAATGACCCTGAAATAGTGTATAAAATGACACCTCATCAAAACCCCCTACACGTGGGATTTGGTTATCCTCAAAAAAATGGGTTTTTCTACCTAGACAATAGCAATATTTGGGGCATTTTACCTACACTTTAAAGGCAGTTTACGACACAACCTCCTAGACCTCGTAATTAAAAGCACGGAAAGCATATACTAGCACCTCACATAAGTGTTTGGGATTCTCTCTTTCCCTCGTATGTATAATAAATTATAAGAACTATGGGAAATGGAAAATTAACATGCATTGCCTGTCATAGCATATAAATTACCATAGGCTTGGTAAAGGATCAAACCTTCACCGCTAGGCGCAAGTATTAGTCATTACTATCAAAGAGGTCTTTTAAAAGGGTTGTGGGGTGTAGGTGTAAGATAACATTAACGAAAATAGAAACGGATGGGATACATTTGGGTAGTGACTTTTTGGGTGAATTTAGGGTGAAAGGGTTAGCTAATTATTTTTACGAATACACGTTGATTGGGTTGCTAAGCCAAGGACTCAGACAAATATATACAAACTCTACATAACTCTACATCAATCTCTTTTCTTTTACCTTTCTTTTTTTTCTTTTTTTAATAAAATAATACATCATAACTTAGGGTTTATAACACACCCCTACACTTGAGTTTTAGAACTTATAATTATAATCTAACTAATGACCCGTATTGAGGTAGATCAACATAACATGAAGATCATTTGACAAACTTATGGGGGTATTGACTTAACTTTTTTTCCTTATTCTTTCGCGAAATAAATACTATCATGAATCCCAATCGTCTCAAAACTGTATTTACAAGGATAAGGACTTAGCAACCGTGTACTCAATAATTAACTTGGGTTAAAATAATAAAGTACTAAAAGCGAGTACATACAAGGTAGGCTAAGGCGATTTGGGTGTAACAATTGGTTCAAGGGTTAACAATACTCTTCATTAATAGTCCGACTTAACCAGAAAATTACAAGAATCGTAAAAAGGATAGGCTCAGAGGGTTTCACTAGGGAGTCTTGCACTAAAAATGAGTGCGAAGTACGGGTGTGGGATAGTTATATAGTCGATGTGACCATCATAACAATTACTGGTTTAAAACATGGGTTAATCCTAGTGCCTCTTATCTAGCATATTCTAATACTTACTATGCGGTCTCGAGATGCATCACAAAAATAAGTTCTAGAATTTAATACACTAACGGTACACTCATATAATTTAATACCGATACTAATGTTCCAGAAAAGGCGACAAAGACCATACGTGCACATCCGTAACGACGTAATAGACACATAATGACTGCATTCGAACCTTAACTCGAACAAGCTAAAGGTATAAACTGTCTTGGGTATCAAAAATGGATACCCGAATTCCTATAGATCTAAAGGCGAACCTCACATTTTGGGGTGGAATTCTGAGGGTTTTTGTGCTAGTCATATAAATTCCTATACATGATGAGACGCTAATAACACTCGGTTTTTGTTGGTATGTGTCATAAAGAATTAAGTTTGGGTCAAAATTACCTTTTACGCTATGTTTCGATATATTACCCATCATTTTAAGGACAAAGCAAATGATAATTGAAGAAATAGTTTCTAAGGCTTATTTCCCCATACACTTAAGTTGAACATTGTCCCCAATGTTCTTTAGAAGTACCCGTATAGACGAATAAAAGGAAAAGAAAACAAGTAAAAGAAAACAAAGTAACTTTACTACCCCAGTTGTCTAATAATAAGAAGAAGAAAACATGCGATAACTGGTTAAATCATCCTCTAAGAATCGTCCAATGAAACTTCCTAAGAACTTTCAAGTTTCTTCTCATCAAATATAACCTGTAAATCAAGGATAAAGACAACTACACCTGGCGTAAAATCGGTAGGATAATGATATATACAACGAAACTTTAGGGTTGGCTCTATGAAAGCAGTAAAGATAGGATAAAAGTGATATTAAATCATAGGTTTTCCTGCATGTTAGCAAGATAATTACAAATTTTTATGATATTGTCATCAAATTATGTCAAAAATAAAGAAAATTGACCAATATTCCATAGTGGCTGGGGCGTGACGCCGTTAGGATAAATCTTGACTTCGTCTCCAGCCACTATGAAGATTTATTCTTTGTTTTTCTTAAAAAATTTGCGTTTCCTGCACGCAAATTTATTAGTTATATCCTGTGTAAAATACTGCATAAAACCTAAGATTAATCATTACAATCATATGACTCAAAACTGACGCGAATTAATCTAAACGATTTATTTTAAATGTTTGAATTGGTTCTTATAAACCAGATATTTTTCTCTATACTTATTTTATGAAAACTACCTTTGATTGTTAATAAGATGAAGTTAGAAACAAAATAGAGCATGATTACAAATAACATCAAATACATAAAAGATAAACGATAAAGAATTAAACACAAGACACTCCAAAATGCGGGAAAAATAATATTTGGTTGGCCATCCAAAAGAGCGCTTTACTTTATTTATAAGTCTTGTACTAGACTCGAAAGTCACACGTCCTTAGTGACTTCTCCTTCATCCTCAAGTCCAGTTAAGTATTCGGGTCCAAGCTCTAAACATTCCTTATAGAACCCTAATATCTTGCTCATTACATAGTCCACTCCTCTTTTCTTATCCTCCTCGTTCCTAAGGTATACTGACTTTGTGTTCTCTTTCTCTAAATTTGATAGTGAGTTATATTGCTCTATCTTGTGGGGCATCTTATAGGCAGTTTCTTCAGACCTTACACTCTAAATCTCACCACACCGATGTTAAGTCCATAGTCCATTGATACTTAATATAAAAGCTTTTTTAAAACTACATGTGATAGCCTAGGGTCCATGATTGAACTAATATCCTCAACAATCATAAAGTCTAAAACATAGGTGAAGTTTCCTACAAAGATATGCATTCCTTTAACTCTTTCTGTGAAATTGCTCACTCCTCTGTTCGGATCTTCCCTAGGGTCAAGTTTTCTTCTCATAATCCAATTATACATCATTCGGGTCATAATGTTCAGAGGGGAGTATAGATTTATGTAGGCTTTTTCCACATGCACATGGCCTATGTTGCATGGTATTTTCAGGTTTGATGGGTTTCCTCCTATAATGATTGGGTTTCTTAAAAACAGAGATGGAATTGGGCCACTCATTGGGTACTTATGGTATGCTAGTTCACTCCTAGTTGGAAATATGTCAAAATACCCCACCTCTAATTCTCTTGCTTCTGCGTTTTCACCTACTTAGGGTTCCTCCTTGCGGAATCATCATTCTTCTTAATTATCTCAATAAACATCACGTTACTGTCATCCCTTTTCTTGGAAACAAATTCTGTGTCAGATGACTAGGGAACTAAACTGAATGATTCGAAGAATGAATTGAGTTTACGTACTTTTTCGGTGATGAACGAAACTAATGGATCAGGTGTGGAGGAGGTGGTATGATGTTTCCTGTATTGTCCTTACTTGATCCTAATGTCCAGGGACCATTGAGCAATAATAAGAAAGATAAGTTAAAGATTTGAATGTAAAGGTTAATAGAAATACAGACAAATAATGATACGATAAAAATAAATTATTCCTTTATAATTTTATCTTATCTTTATGAAAAACCTATGACCTGGAAAAAGAACAAATTAGATTAGATATATTATAATTGTCCATTAAATTAAAACCAACAGCTTATTAATCGTAGATAATATATAAAACTTAGTTAAATATCAAAGATTTACCTAAATTACAATAATTAAAACGATAGGACTTAGATCCTTCTCGCTCTTCTTCTTTCGCTTGTTTGTTTTTAGGATTCGCTTGCTTGCTTGGGACATAGTGTTATAGCGTTGATCGAAACTATGGATTCGGGTGAGCATTGGGGTCTTCTGTTGGGTTAAGAACGAGCCATAAAACAACTAGAGATTAATTATCATTCAGTTTTGGGTTCTTAACCGTGTCGCTAGGAAGCGCTCTCGTTATTCGATCAGTGATGACCTTCAAGACTATGTCAATTTTGTAGGTCATCTCGCTTTGTTGTTGTTTGAAATCGGCTTCAAACTTAGACAATCTAGCTTCTTGAGATGCCATGAAGTTGGACATCAATCCTTCGAGATTTGACTGACTGTTGAAATTTTGAGGATTGTTGTTGAAGGAGCGGTTCAGGATCGAACCATTAGGTTGAAACCGGTTAGGTGGGTTTGAAAAATTATTTTAAGAATTTTGGGGTTATCTCCACCTAAGGTTTGGGTAACTTTTTCATGACGGATTGTAGGTGTCACCAATATTATTTTGCTCGGGTTTGAAAGTGTACCACTTGCCTCTCGCTTTGTCAGTACGCAAGGATGCATATTCGACAAAAGCTTGCTCGAGATTTTCCATGCAGTACTAAGTGTCGTGGGGACCATTGCAGATCTCACATGAAGAAGTGATTTTGTTTACTTGAACTGGTTGCCTATGAGCTAGATGAGCTTCCATCAAGCGTTAGACTTGATTTTCGAGCTCGATGAGACGAAGGTCGGATGTACTCGGGACAACTTGGGGCAAAGAGATTGCATTGACCGGCTTAGTGAAGTTCCTTGGGTCGTTCCAACTTTCGTTGTCATAGAGGGTGAGGTCCTCTAATAGTGCCCAGGATTCTTTGGCGTTTCTGTCAGGAAGCTTACCACCGGCCGATTGATCGATGGTTCATCTTTTGACGGGATTGACATGGTCATAAAAGATTTGGACTTGGAGCCAAAGATCGATACCATGATGAGGGACTTTTGGGAGTAAGTCCTTGAAACGAGTCCATGCTTCAGACAGAGATTCTCCTTGACGTTGTTGGAACATAAGGATGTTGTTACTAAGTTTTACCGTCCTTCCTGGTGGAAAGAATTGAGCAAGGAAACGAGTAGTAAGATCCTCCCATGTGGAGATGGATCCTGCTAGAAGACGTTCAAGCCAATTGCTAGCTTAATCGCGAAGGGAAAATTGAAATAACCGCATGCACGTTCTTTCCCTATTTGCAATATCAAGGTCGAGTGAGTCCATAAGTTTTAAGAAATCCTTAAGATGTTGGTTTGGATCCTCGGACCGAAGTCCGTGGAATGAGCATCCGTTTTGCACCAACCGGATGGTGTCGGATCGAAGAGGCACCACATTGTTCCCTTCGGGAAGCTCAATGGTGTTCCTATAGCCCCCGTGGCTAGGTTTGGAGTAATCTCCAAGAGTACGGATAGGATTTTTGTCTCTCATGGAGGTCAACGAAAAGATTTACGAAACAAATAACACAAAGAAAAGATAGATTACGAGAAAGCTAATATACCGGAAATAAAATTCTCACTTGATAGGAATCAAGCGAGTAGACCTAAGCTAAACAATGGTCGAAACCTAATGATTCCTCGGCAGTGGTGCCAAAAACATGATGCGATTGTCGTTAGACTTCAACAAGAAGTTTTACAACTCCCTAGGCAGTGCACCTAATCGTTGCAGTGTAGTATAGGCAAGACTCGTGGGTTGTTATCGTTCTCTAGGGGAATAGGCTGGGAAGGCTCTAACAGAATCTAACAGAGGTCTACGGGGTTGAGAGAAGATTCTTTTTGTATTTTAATTTTATAAAAAGCAAGTAAAATCATGGTTTGAGAGGTTGGTTTGTTTATACTAATTAAACTAATAAAATAAATCTAAACTACTTTGTTATCAACTAAATATAAACGAACGTAGTTACCTTAAATCATAAGCACACTCCTCAGATTGCATCTCCTAATCTTGTGCTTTGTCCACTTGAATGATCTTGGTAAGAAATTCCTAAGTCATGAACGAATTACACGAACTCATCGTCTATTTAATATTTTGTTAAGGCAACGTACAAGTAAAGTAGTATAAAGACTATTATAAGGCCCCTAAGAATATATTAAATATAATTGAAATATCTTAAGAGGGATCAACCATATTGGGGGTAAGGTAGTATGAAGACTGTTACCGATGGTATCCTTTCTACACACTCGTGTTTCTCTAGACGTCTATGCCAATTTAATATCTTAATGGCTAGTTTCTAAACCTACGCGCACATCCATCACAAAAAGTAACAATTCAAAGGATCCTACAATCTAATTTTCTATGCAACATAAGTAAATACAAAATTAAGCAAAGCCACGTGCGAAGTTTAAAAGAAGTAAAGAACATAAATCAATCAAACAATGCATAGACATATTGAAAGATCAAAGGGATATATAAACTTTACTTGATTAAAACATGGATTAAAGGTTATTACAATAGGGTTTTGAGACCCTAAAGACGGCCTAAAAAGCTGCCAAACTCGAATATAAAAGTTAGGGTTCGTCTCCCAAAAGTTACACACTAAAAACTCTAAGATTAGTTTTGTATATATAGGAAAAGCAGCGTGACGGTGTCGTGTTGTAATCGTGATGTTGTCGTCACGTAGAATCTTCTAGAGCCACTTTAAGACGGCTACGTCCTGACGCCATCGCCAAATCCATGACGCCGTCACTTTGAAAATCTCTGACTCCAACGAGCTTAGAGAGAATATCCGAAGCCGTCTCCATGCACTATAATTGTAACAATAATTATTTCGCAAGATAATGTGAGATCGTAGTCTTTGTTCGTTCTATCTCAAGTGAGCCCAAGTCCACTGTATTACTCCAAAATGACAGTACATGTGCTAAACCCTGAAACAACGAGTTAAGCACATAACTGGGGCGAAATTGTATGATTTAAGGAGTTTAAAAATGACCCGAAATAGTGTATAAAATGACGCTTCATCACTATATCATTTCAAAGTGATTTTGTCAAAAAGATCATGTTTGAAAAAAAAATTGGACCAATTATATTGCTTTATTTTGACACGTGGCAAAATCGTACAATAGAATTAGTCAATAATAAGTCCAAAGTGTATTGAGTTTGGTTAAACTATGATATATTTGGTGGAGTAATTTGGTGAAGAAATATGTGTCAAATTTGTGAAAACAAAAACTTAATAAAAATTGTGGTAATCACTAAAACTTTAGCGGTTGAATTTTAAATAAAATATATGGAGTTAAATGCAAACTTATAAGTTTTCATATTTTTTTAAAAACTTTAAGAAATGAACAAATACACTCTTAGACTTTATACACCTTAGACATTATAATTAAAAATAAAACTTATACACGCATAATATTATAAATATCAAAATGAATGCACGGGTTATTGTCAGTAGGTTGTACGTATACGAACAAGTCATGTTATTTCTCTTCATGAGTTTAAGTAAGGTTATCCAAAAAAATATTGTTTTTACTATATACGTTCAATAAAAACTCATGATATTCCGTTTTATAAGTTTGACCCATGCGTACATGAGTTTGAATATTAAAAAATGGTTAAATAATTATTACAAGAATATAAGTATCAAATTTAAGCACGAGTTATCCTGATATGAAAACAAATATAAACGATTGTACTTATAACAACGTGCATGTAATTTTGATTTGAAGTGTATATAAGGATATCATGAAAAACATTTTAAAAAAAAAACTTTATGTATTAATTTCATCAATGCTCGGTATGTGCTATTAAACTCGTATATTGTGTACAACAAGATATCAATAGTTAAATTTAAACAAATACATAAACTTCAACATCCTTGACAGTTAAACATAAATATATTTTTCATAAAACAAAAAAATTTACAAAATATTTATCAATATTAATAAATAATTCAAAATTTTATGTAAAATCGTGCATAATTATCAGTTGTACATATATCATAATTACAAAACATCAAACACAAAAAATTATTATATGTTTGTATATTAAATTAAAATTTTAAAATAATTTTGATTCATATATAAACTATGTGCGTACACAGAACTAATAACTAGTTATGACTATATAATAAGTTACTGCTACAATAACACATTTAGGGTAAATACTTGAGGTGTATATTATAACTATATAATTAATCAGCAGTATGCTGAAGATTAAAATAAAAGAAGTTTCATCGTTTACAATGTAAAAAAAGTGAAGAAATTAAATAGGAAAATATCAAACCACAAAACCACACCCTCAATGTTATCTTGTAATAATAAAGGCGTCTCAAGTAAACGAGCTGATATGAAGAAACTACTACTTTGCTCTGAAGATTAAAATAAAAGAAGTTTCATCGTTTACAATGTAAAAAAATAATTAATTAATTTTCAAACAACACCCTCAAGTATGTTATCTGTTAGGAATAAAGGCGTCTCAAGTTAATACTGCTGATTGAAGAAACTACTGCTGCTGAAGATTAGAAGAAATAGTTTAAGTCATTAGTATTGCTAATATAATAGTTAGTACTGCCAGTACAAAGTGTTCGTACTGCCAGTTAATTAGTATTGTTTGTATAAATAGTTATTACTGCTAAAGTGATATGCATGAGTTATATTAGGAATAGATATGCATGATCACTTGACGCGTTTTGTAAGCCCATTAAGGTTTCCTTGGTGTATAAAAGGAACCCTAAGGCATAGATCTAGATATCAGTTTACACATCAGTTTTCATATTAGTATTCATAGTTTGCATAGCAATCATAGTTAGTATTCATAGCTATTTTGAAATTCAAAATAGTATTCAATATATTGAAAATTTAGTAAAATATCTTGATAGACAGTTTTCATTGTTCATCTTAGTATTCAAACTAGATCCAGCTAGTTTGTGATATCCTCAATCTTAGTTTTCTACAATAGTTGTCTTGATCTAACCAATATAACAAGCTTTACAAGCTAAGTAAGATCTGTCAAGAATGGGATTAACCAGTGGTATCAGAGCTTGTTAAGAAACTCTGAAAAAGAAAATACCTATATCTACAACAAGATCTCAAAATCAAAGAAAATGAATCACATAAAAAACTATCCAAACAGTGTCTTCACTAAAATCTCCTATAACTCAAAACATGAAGACTATTCTCTAAGGAGCATGAGAATAAAGCAATATCTTACTCATACTGATTATGCTCTTTGGATGTTTTATTGGAAATGTGATGCACCACCTTTGTAGCATCTGCTAGTGTTGAAGTCCTATTCCTCCTAATACTGCAAACAAAAGCTGTGCAATAAAGAATATGAATAGAAATCAAAAGAGCACTTTGTTGTTGGCTATTCCTAATGAGGCACCTAATGAATTCATGGAAACAAGATGCAAAAGACCCTATGAGAAGCTAACAAATACCAGGTTTAGAGGTAAACAAAGAATCAAAGAAAAATGCAGAAGACCATTCGATGCACGCAATATAATAATTTTACTCATCAAGATCGAAGGACTGGATAAAACCTATGATAGGTTTTCAGAAACTCCATCACCAATAGGAAATATCAAGTGAATTTTTATCACCCCGGAAGATTCAAATCTTAAGTGTTAAGAAGTCTACCAACCAGCGTTGGAACAATATTTCTTGATCATGCGTAACAAAGTCTGATCTAGATAGGTCTGAGCAGATGATTTTGTACAAAACTTGAAAGGTGTAAGAAGCTAGATTAAAATCCAATCAAGCACAAGCTCAAACTCTTAAGAATTGGCATTTGTATCTTTAGATGACACTAGGCAGTACTAATAAAAGCAGTTAATACTGCTCCTAGATGTTCCCCTTCTAGCGCTTAGTGACAAAGTGACAAGCTTCTCCTCAACAAATACTAATCAGCTATGCTGATGATGACATGTTTTCCTTCTTCGTCAATCAATTTAATAGTCCCAGTTAGACAATAAGATTCTGGAGCAATTGATACTGATGATCTTAAAAGAGATGGATCTCAAATGACAGTGTGCAATGCTTACCATGAGGGTGAAGAGATCATAATAAGACAGGAAGGAATTTTGAATTTCAATGTAAAGGAAACTGTTGCTTTGATAGAACAAAGGTTGAACGTTACAACTTGCACAAAAGGAATAGGTCAATTTGCTAAGAATGCAGGGCACCAATTAATCAAGGGGAATAGAAATGGAGATTCTTCAAGAAAGGATTAGTAACGAGTGAAGACTCCTTCAAATGCCTGGTTGTTCAAAGATGGGATAGGTGTTAAGATTGGAGCTTATAGGCTAAGAAGGACCCACAGATTTTCCTAAGGCCCATATGACTTCATCGAAGGTTCATCCAGTTCATCAAGTTCAGACTCTGAGGTACATACTTGCTCTAAAGATTGCTTAAAATCATATGAAACTCTTCAAAAACAGTATGATCAACAGCGTGATGCTCTTAAAAAATCTAACCTAGAAATTATAGGTTATCAATTAGGCTTAGAATCATTAGAAGCTAGAATTTTTATTCATTAAAAAAATGAAGCTGTTTTATGAAGAGAAAGAGACATTGCAGTTTTTGAAATATGATGTAAAAGGTAAGAGATAAATCATAACAGAGCTTAAAAAACAGTTAGTAAAGGCTTTCAAAGAAAAAGATGATTAAACTAAATTAGAAAATTTTGAAACATCATCTATGAAGCTAACTAAACTGATAAACAGTCAAATAAGGTGTTTTAAATAACAAGTCTGATGTTGTTTTAGACATTCAATATGAAATGACAAATTAAAATTGCATGATTGTCATCTGAATAAAAGAGAAGTGTTTGAAAGTGCATCTGATAGTAGTGTGAATGAGATTGAAGAGGAAAATAATCAAGTAAATGATAGGTTTAAGAAGGTTAAGGGATATCATGCAGTTCCCCCTCCCTACACTGGGAACTACATGCCCTCAAGACCTGACTTGTCCTTTGCTGGATTAGATGATTCTGTCTATAAGACTAATGTGAGTGAAACTATCACTAGTGTGCCTAGAAATGAAACAACTGCATCTAAGTCTAGCAAGGATAGTTTGGAACAACGAAACCTAAAGATGATTTAGGCCAAGGTCCCAATCATTGAAGATTGGGAGTCCCTGATAGTGATGATATTGTGTGTTAAGACCTCATCTGAAACAGAAATAAATCTAGTCATGCTAAAATCAATTTTGTTAAATCAGATACTAGGAAATCTGTTATTGAACAACACACATATAGGCAAGCTAAACACCTTAGGAAAAGTCAGAATCCTAGGGTTGATAAAAGAAATTGGAATGGAATAATGACTCAGAAACTAGGGGATGGTTTTGAGTTCAATAAGAAAGCTTGTTTTGTATATGGAAGTCTTAACCATTTAATCAAGGACTATAACTTTTATGAGAATAAAATGGTTGGAAAATTGTTTTGAATTATGTGAAAGGACTACTGGTCAAAGAAAGTTAGACCAGTATGGAATAATGCTCAGAGGGTGAACCACCAAAATAAATTGACTCACCCAAAACTAAATAATCCCAAAAAGGATATTGTTGTTTCCAACTGCAGTCATAACAAAGTCTGGCAATGTACCCGTTATAACCTGCTAAGCCAAATCTCCCCAAGAGCAGCAGTATCAAATAGTATTGCCAGAGTATGTTAATACTGCTCATCTATAACCAATTGAGTAATGAGGAGCAAAAACCAGCGGTTCAAATGTTTTTCATAAAGCACATTCACCATTGAGAAGGCATATTAACCAAAAATCAGCCAGATCAAAACCAATGAAATTTAATGAAAAAGTTATAACTAACTAAGTTTAATAATGGAAACTAATGTTGGGCCAAGAAGTATAAGTTAGTACTAAAGCTTTTTAAGGGAAATGGGGAAAATGCTGTTAAGTCCTCAGCATGCTGGATTTGGAGACCAACAGGAAATGTTATTGACCATACCTCCAAAGACAGTGGATCATACATGCTTAAAAGATTTGACTATGTTGATCTACAAGGCAGACTCAAGTCAGTAATGGCTTGGGTCCCCAAGAGAAACTAATTCTCTTATTTTGAGTGCAGGGTAATCCACAATATACTTTACAGGATCAAGGGATTTTTGACAGTGGATGCTCTAGGCATATGACTGGAAACAAGTCCTTTCTTACAGATTATCAAGAGATTGATGGTGGATTTGTTGCATTTGGAGGAAGTCCTAAAGGAGGTAAAATTACTGGAAAAGGTAAAATTAGGACTGGGAAATTAGACTTTGAAGATGTATACTTTGTAAAGGAACTTAAGTTTAACCTTTTCTCTGTCTCACAAATGTGTGACAAGAAAAACAGTGTTCTTTTCACTGAGACTGAATGTCTTGTTCTATCTCCTGACTTTAAGCTACTTGATGAAAGTCAAGTCTTGCTTAAAGTTCCCAGACAGAACAACATGTACAGTTTTGATCTAAAGAATGTTGTTCCTTCAGGAGGTTTGACTTGTTTATTTGCAAAGGCTACAATAGATGAGTCTAATTTATGGCATAGGAGGCTTGGTCATATAAACTTTAAAACTATGAACAAACTTGTGAGGGGAAACCTTGTAAGAGGATTGCCTTCAAAGCTTTTTGAAAATGACCATACTTGTGTTGCTTGTCAGAAGGGAAAGCAACACAAAGCCTCTTGTAAGACCAAGCTTGTGAGCTCTATCAGCCAACCCTTATAAATGTTGCATATGGACTTATTTGGGCCAACATCTGTAAGGAGTATCAATCACAAGATATATTGCCTTGTTGTCACTGATGACTATAGTAGGTTTAGTTGGGTTTTCTTTTTGTCCACTAAGGATGAGACTAGTGGGATCCTTAAAACCTTTATAACTGGCATAGAAAACCAAATAAATCATAAGGTTAAAATCATCAGATGTGACAATGGAACTGAGTTTAAAAATAATGACATAAATCAGTTCTGTGGAATGAAAGGGATTAAGAGGGAGTTTAGTGTTGCCAGAACTCCACAACAAAATGGAGTTGCTAAAAGAAAGAATAGGACACTAATAGAGGCAGCTAGGACTATGCTAGCAGATTCATTATTACCTACTATATTTTGGGCTGAAGCAGTTAGTACTGCTTGTTATGTTCAGAATAGGGTTTTAGTGACCAAGCCTCACAACAAGACACCTTATGAACTATTACATGGTAAACCACCTAGTATAAGTTTTATAAGACATTTTGGGTGTCCTGTAACTATTCTTAATACATTAGATCCCCCAGGCAAATTTGATGGAAAGGCTGATGAGGGGTTCTTTGTTGGATACTCTATAAATAGCAAGGCTTTTAGGGTATTTAACACTAGAACTAGGAAGGTAGAGGAAAACCTACACATAACCTTTCTTAAAAACAAACCCAATGTTGCAGGGAGTGGACCAGATTGGCTCTTTGATATTGATTTACTAACAAACTCTATGAATTATGAGCCAGTTACTACAGGGAATCAAACTAACAAGAATGCAGGTATCAAGGATAATGTTAATGCAGTACCTACTTAACAATATATTATGCTACTATTACTTTATAATAGTCCACAGAGCTCAGAGGATGTAGTTACTGATGATGCTGGTAAAAAGACTAATGAAGAACCAGTAAATGAGGAAAAAAGAAATGGTCAAGAGAAAGAAGGAAGAGCTTCAAATAAAGAAGATGACCAGAAACAAGATTTTAGATTTGCATCAGATAATTTGCTTGTTCAACAGAAGAAATGTTATGCTAACAACACTAACAGAGATAGTACTGTTAGTCCATCTATTAGTGCTACTGGGCAAAGTTTTACTAATGCTGATGATCTTCCTACTGATCCTCTTATGCCTGATTTGGAGGATACTACTAATCTTCTAAATACTAGTATCTTTAGTAGTGCATATAATGATGAAGAGGAAGGTGCTGGAGGGCTGACCTAACAAACTTGGAAACCAACCATAGAAATGTTAGTCCTATTCCTACCACCATAATTCACAAGGATCATCCTAAAGACCAGATCATTAGAGATATAAATTCAGCAACTCAAACAAGTAGGATGACCAAGATTTCTAAAGAACTTGCTATGGCCAGTTACATCAAAAATCAGAGGAGAACAAATCACAAAGATTATCAAAACTAGAAACTGCTTATTTGCCTGTTTTCTCTCACAAATAGAACCCAAGAAAGTGACACAAGCTTTGACAGATCCAACTGGATAGAGCAATGCAAGATGATTTGCCATAGTTTATATTGTAGAAGGTTTGGGAGATTGGTTGATTTACCCAAAGCAAGCATGCCATTGAACAAAAATTGGTTCTATAGAAACAAGAAAGATGAGAGAGGGATAGTAGTTAGAAACATGAAGAAGCAATCATGTTGCACAAGGTTACAACCAAGAAGAAGGCATTAATTATGATGAGGTTTTTGCTCATGTTGCAAGGATAGAAGCAATCAAGTTATTTTTGGCCTATGCATCATTTATGGGGTTTATTGTGTACCAAATGGATGTGAAGAGTGCCTTTTTATATGGTACTATTGAAGAGGAGGTGTATGTGTACCAACCTCCTGTTTTTGAAGATCCCAGTTCTCTAATAAAGTATATAAGAAATGAAAAAGCTTTATATATGGTCTACATCAAGCTCCTAGAGCCTGGTATGAGACCTTGTCTACCTACTTATTAGAAAATAGATTTAGAAGAGGGATCATTGATAAGACTTTGTTTATCAAGAAGGACAAAGGTGATATCCTGTTAGTACAGGTGTATGTAGATGACATCATCTTTGGTCTACTAAGAAGTCTTTATGTACAGAGTTTGAAATTTGAGCAAGAAGTTCCAGATGAGTTTCTAGGGCGAGATCACTTTCTTCTTAGGGTGTTGCAGGTAATGCAGAGAGATAATGGAATCTTCATCAGGCCAAGACAAGTATGTGCTGATATATAAAGAAGTTTGATATTTGTCATAAGAAGACAACCAAGCACTCTAATTGAGACTAACCAGTATTGCGCAAGGTTGAAGAAGCTAGGATGTGATGTTCAATTTATACAGATCAATAATTGGATCATTGATGTACTTGACAGCTTCTAGGCCTGACATAATGTTTGTTGTTTGTGCTTGTGCAAGGTTCCAAGTTACTCCTAAAGTCTCACATCTTCATGCTATGAAGAGGATCTTTAGATACCTGAAAGGTCAACCTAAATTGGGCCTTTGGTATCCTAGGGATTCACCATTTGACTTGGAAGCTTTTTCAGATAGTGATTATGCTGGAGCTAGCCTTGACAGGAAATCCATAATAGGAGGTTGTCAATTTCTTGGCAAAAGGTTGATTTCATGGCAATATAAAAAGAAAAAAGTGGTTGTCAACTCAACAACTGAAGTAGAGTATGTTGCTGCTGCTAATTGTTGTGGACAGGTGTTATGGATCCAAAATCAGATGTTTGATTATGGGTTCAATTTCATGAACACCAAGATTTACATTGATAATGAGAGCACCATTTGTATTGTAAAAAATCTAGTGTTTCACTCTAAAACCAAGCACATAGAGATTAGGAACCATTTCATCAGAGATTCTTATGAGAAGAAGTTGATTCAAGTGATCAAGATTCATACAGACCACAATGTTGCAGATCTTCTCACAAATGCTTTTGATGTTAGCAGGTTTAACTTTCTAATTGCTAGCATTGGATTACTAAATCTTTGAAGTATTGTTTGAGGGGAGGTTAATTAAGATTGGATGAAAAGGGAATGTATCATTAAGCAGAAGTGGGTGAAGGGTCAGGAAATCCTACTGAACCCCAACACACATCCATAACTGTATCACTATCTAATCTTGAACCAATCACTGTTCTATCACAATCTTAACTATAAAAGACTTAAAAACCTAGGAAAGCCAAAAGGACCACTGAGATATCTCAGTCTAGTAGACCTATTCTCATTGTAACAGATGATACTGTCATTAAGGAGTGGGAAGACAGAATGGAAAGGGCTGCCACTACTGCTTCATCTTACATAGACAGCAAAGCAGACAGTAGGTAACCCATTTCAAAAATAAGGACCCAATCCATGGTAACCACTTGGTTGCGGTCAAATTTATACACGAATATAGTAATAATCCCGTAAGAATTCTTTCCAAAATACTTCTCAAACAAGAGAAATATAAGGTAAAAATCTCACAAAAGAAAACACAATTCGTATATTTTTATCCGGGAAGTACTTTTCCTCGGGTCGTGTCCCAACGAAATCGTGAATTGAGAATTTAGGAATAATTCGGAATCGAGTCAAGAATGATAAAAGATTTTTATGATTTAGTTTATTCCACTACAAAATATAAGCATGAATAAAAACAATTAACTACTAGCGAAATTTAAATGCACGAATGTAAAAACGCGAGCAAAAACTTAAATTTAAAAACTAAAGTCCCGACTTTTTAGCAAATTTATACCTAAAAAGTCACAAAATTAAAATAAAATTTTAGAAGAAAAAATCGGAATTTTTTATGAATTTTTGAATTTTTTATGATTTTTATAAGAAAAAGTAATCACTAAAATCTATTTTAATTTCTAGAAAATGCAACTTTAATGAGAAAAATAAAGAAAAATGGTTTTTATAAACTAAAAAGGTGCAGAATTTTACTGGTATGAAAAGCCCTAAATTTTAAAAGCTAATTGAGCCTTAATTTTGTTCAATTAAAACTTAAACCTAATTTTTATTTAACTAAAAATGAAAATTAGAAAACAATTATTATAATGTCCTAAAAGACAGGGTAGGAAATGAACTAAAGGAAAGTTAAGGGTAGGCGGGCGAACTTAGGTAAATTTACACAACAGTTAAAACAGTTAACCTTGAACTTTATGAAAAATACCAAACAGACCCCGCGATTGTGCTTATTTTTGGCTTATTAAATTTTGAGAATTAGCAAAAACTTAAAACTACAAAGTTGTAGTCTAGCTTAATCCTAACAACTTTAATAAAGACAATATGAACTTTTACCAAAAGAATAAGCTACAAAATAAGCAAATCCATGCGTTACGAAACATGTATTAAAAGGACTTATAGGATTTTTAGCTTATTGAAGCTCAAACTAGATGAAAATTAAAACTAAAGATGCTTATAGAAAGATTAAGATGAGTATTAAAGGTTTCTCGAACTAATATAACCCAAGTGTTAACAATATTAGAAGGTAAAAATGAAGCTGGAAAATGACAAAGTTTCATGAAACGGTTTTTAGGCTTTTTTCGAACATAAGCTATCAAGCTTATTGTTTAGACCTTTGGTGCAGAAATTTTGTAACTAACTTACCTACTTATGCTAAAAAACAACTTAGCTAAAGGGACTTTAAAAATTCTAAAATGAAATAAAGACAAATTTCGAAAAGTAAGAAATGGCAAATATTATGCTAATATTGTTGAAAAGTCGCACTTTGCTGGTGCAATGTGCAGCTGATGCAATGTGCAAGCTTAGATTCCTAAGGTAAGATAAACTTCTTTAAACTCACTTCCTACTTATATCTAAACTTACACTAGCTAAAATTGAACGACATCATGTTAAGAGCTAATCAAATTACCAAAACGCTTCATTCTGTCAAACATCCCCTGGTGCAAATAAAAGTTATACACTCTAATAACTTTTTGGAATCCTAACAACTACTTCTAAAATTTGTTTTGAAATTTTGGTGTAAAAGCTATCTCCACTAAATGAAATGATTGAGACAAAAATAGGAATTGACTTTTTGAGTCAATTCAAGCTTAAACCAAACACTGCCTTATATTTTTCTGTCAAAACACATTGACTTAAAAAACTTTATAAAAGATAAAACAGCTAAAACTTTTTAGCTACTTATACTAAAACTAAACCTAATTCAGTCTATTCAAGCATAATATTACTAGCTTATTAAGAAAAGATAGCTAGTTTACTCTCTAAAGCTATATAACTACTACTATTAGACAGAAAAAGTGAAAGTGAATACCTTTTTCCTAATTTTTAAAACTACAATAACACTGAAAACAATTCAAATTTGAGCTAAGAAAACCTTACGAACATAATTAAATGAATCCTAACAGAAATAAGCGCAAGTTGAAAATAAGCTATGAATGCTATAAATGAAAATTAAGAGAAAGTAACCTGAAAATTTGGGGAGTCTCCAGAACTAGCTACTCAAGTTGAGTGAGTAGCTCTTAAAAATGCTTAAACCTAATGGCACCTTGCCTCTAGACCTTCATAAGCTGGCTTATGCTTAATTTGAGCTTATTTCTTCTTGTTACTTCAAAATTGAACTCAACACTTCTCAAATATCCATGATTTGAATGTAAGTGAATGAAAATGGTAAATGAATTGCTTAAGACAGAAATTGAGCTAAATTTGAGCTTATTAGAAGTAATAAGCTCTTATGAGCTTATTTAAAGCTTATTGATGAATTCAACTTTAAACTGAAAAATGAAAGAGAATTAACTGTGTAGATCAACTTTTATTACTGAATTAAAAGAGTACAATTGAAAAGGAATGATTACAAGAGCTTAAAGCTTAAGTGCTTAAAATGAGAGCTTAATTGCTTTAAAATGGAAAATTACAAAGTAAATGTTTAAAACTGAAAATTAACTTCTCAAAAATGAAGTCTAAGAGTGCTATTTATAGAAGAGGGGTGAAGAGAGGGAAGAATTCTAGGAGCTTCCTTTAAATCTCAACCATCGATCTTTTTGAAGTGATTGTGAGCCGTTTGATTGGATTAGGAGGTGTTCGGACCAATAAGGGCTTGCCACGTGTTGGATTGTGAGTGGTGAGAGCTTATGAACGATTTTATAAGGGAAAAAAGGAGCGGGGTGAGGTGAAAACGCGATTTGGGTTTGTGTAATCTTTGGCGGGAAAGTTAGTTGTAGGTTGTTGGGCTGTTGCGAGTAAGCCGGGTAATTTGTTTGAAAGTTTGGGATATTGTCGCTATTGGTCCTTGTCTTCTATCCCGCCTTTTCTAGTGTTAAAAGAGGTTTGAGGATGTGCAATTCCAGTCCTTGATGTTGTTTTCTTCTCTTTTCTTCTTAATAAAGTATTTTTTCTCTTTTGGCAACTTTGGTCCTTGAGACTTTAATACTTCAAAATAGCTTTGAAACTTTGAACACTTGACAACTTTGGCCCCTTGACTTTATTCTTGACCTTTGACTCTCTTTATTTCTTTCTTTGACTGAGTTTGACTGTGTCGGGCTGATCCGGCTGTGATTTCTGGCTGATTTCTTTGTCTTGCTCTTGACTCTTTGTCTTTTTCCCGTTTCTTGCTGGTTTTTGACTGTTTTTGCTTCTTTTTGTCTTTTCAATCCTTTCCTGCACAATTGGACACAAAAGCACACATTTTCTATTCTTTTGGCATTTAATTGGCTTTTATTTGGCAAAATCCCGGGTAAATTAGTATACAATTAAGCAAATATCAAAATTCCCCAAACTAAAGGATTGCCGTGTCCTCACGCAATGTTATGAAGTGTACACTTTGTAAACTAAGAAGTTTCCAAAATGCCCTTGTTTAGAACCTTTTATGAATCACCTTTTAAACAACTTTCACTTTTCTCAACATTTAATCTCATGGAAACACGTTAATGGCAATCATTGCAAGTTTGCAACTTTTAGGCTCATTGAAATAGGCTACTCCCGATTAATAGAGCACAAAAGAGGAAAATTCGTCATCCTTGACTTTTCACTAGACTAAACAAAGCTAATAAACAAGATCATTGTCAATATA
Organism: Tanacetum coccineum; assembly: GCA_026074375.1. Lineage (NCBI taxonomy): Eukaryota > Viridiplantae > Streptophyta > Magnoliopsida > Asterales > Asteraceae > Tanacetum > Tanacetum coccineum. The sequence continues at coordinate 17,758 of BQNB010031460.1, read as the reverse complement.
AGTCCAAATGATTAAGCTCTTATACTTATAACTTGTGAACTTTTCACTCCCAGGAATAAATTAATGATTAAGATGTGTGCACTCTTTTTAACTCAACCATAGATCAATTTATCTTCATAGTTGAAATTCATCTAAGCTTTACAAATAAGCCTTGTGAGCTCAAATGTTAATAACATAGATAAATCTCGACTCAAAGCTAAAAGAGATTCGGAAACAAAACTTATAAATTGATTTGAGAAAATGAAATTTTTAACCATTCTTTTTATTTTCCATGTACTATAATTATTTTTTTTTTCTTTTGCAATAGGAATGTTGTTCTTAGTTCGAACCCCTACTTAGGTGCCTTATCTCCCAAATAGGATATCAGCAACAACAACCGTGTTCTTATTCGAACCACCCCACTCCGCTGCTAACGTGTTTGTAGGTTATCGCGACAACACCTTTTCCTATAAAGCCTAGAATCCAAAGTCCCCTTAGTTGCAATCATCACCTAGGCCGCGCTCCCATAGTATGAATGCCTTACGAACCTTGATTCCTACAACATAGTTATAATTTCCTATGGTTGCGACCCATCCGATCTTTCTCTCAACATGGATACGCCAACGATTAAAAACTACATATAGCTTTTGTTATTCTATTTTTTCGAATGCTTCATTGGCACGAAAAATAATGCTTTTGCATTAGAAATGCTTCATTGGCATTCTTTTTATAATTATCTTTTTGATGAATGGAAAAATTTCATTTTAGAAAAGCAACTTATAAATTTGAAACCAAAAATCTTACTTACATATTAAAATGAATTCCTTTTTCAAAATGTAAACTTATTCTAAAGACATTGGTTTGACTTTAGTTAAATTAAAAAGACACGTAAGATTAAGTTGTTAAGAGCTTATGTGAGTAAAAAGAGCACAAATCATTAATATAAAAGCTTTAGGTATTGCAAATAAACCATGCATAAGCAAATACACTTATATTTAACTACATCATTTCTTGTTCTTCACATTTTAAAATCCAAAGCAATAGGATTTGTGAAAGCTTGGCCCCACAAAAGGTAGGTTAAAGAACTAGCTAGGGCATTTTCACCCGGTCAAATCAAAATTAACTCCTATTTCTCACCAACGGACTACCAAAAAGTGTGTTTTTTTCCAAAACATAAGCTTCTGTTTGAGCTTTGTCCCGATTGTAAGCAAAAAATTTAAAATCTTCTCACTTTTTCAATAAAAGTAATTCAAAAAAAGATTTAAACAAGGTTGCGTGAAATGCAAGTCAATATCAGAAGATATCCATCCCCAAACTAAAATGAAAAACTTTTTGTCCTCAAAGTTTTAAAAATCAAGGGTCAAAAGGAATCTTATAATTAACAAAAATTCATGGTCATAAAGCCCAAAAGAATCAGGATGTATAGTTCGATAAAGATAACAAGGATAAGAATTAGAGTTTTTCCCATTTATGAAGAGAAGATTGGAGACCATCATCGAAGGAAATTGTAGGAATATGCTTTGTCCTTTCCACAATATTGAACCATGAAACTTCCAAAACCGAAAACCTAGACAAAAATCACAAACAACCACAAGAGACGAAAAAAGAGCAAGCTCCTCTCTTTCTCTTTTTTTTTACATTGTTAGCTCAAAAACATCTCTAAACGGCTTATATTTTGTTAAACCAGTACAACTATACTCCCCCCGAATTAATTTTGTCCTTGGGGAAGGCAAAGAAAATAGAAAATGAAATGAAAAAGAAAAATAAAAGGATAAGCATGGGGTGCCTCCCACGAAGCGCTTGTTTATTATAGAGTCCCATTCGCATGACTCTTTCCCCAAACTAGGTTTTTATGTGGTTAATAGCAATGGTGAAGAAAATCTATAGGTGACAAAACTCCCCAAACTAGAGATGAAAGATATACGAAGCATTTATTTGATTCGGGTACAAAAAAACTTTTTAGAAAAAAAGTTTCCAAGATTGAAAAATGTGAACCCAGCAAATCTTGGTAAACATTATATGTCATAGTACGGGTTGGTGGGGTGGGCAAAAACATCAAGAGTCAAAAGTTTTAGATGAGCTAACTCATTAGAACTCTTATCAAATTTTTCAAAGATTTCTCATGAATGTATCCCCGGATCAAAAATCTTTCCTGAAAGTTCAATGGGGAATATCATATCCACAAGAATAAAATCCACATACAACACATAATCCCTTCCCGACATAAGAGGTATCTCCAAATGGTCAAGTTATTTCAATTTCGGGATGAAAAACTTGTAACTCTTTTCTTTTCTCAGGGTGCAACTTTATTGTTTCAAAAATCCACTTTTGTCTTACTTTCAAAAAGATCAACAACCTTTTTATCATTCATTTCAAAGAATTTTTCATCTTCAAGAAAACTATCTATGAAGGCAATTTCCTCTTCCTCATTTCTCATGAAATCCCCAAACTATTTTCCATTATCATGTTTGCAAACCTTCATGATTAACCTCAACATTATCTTTTCACAACTCACTGTTGATGCCCATTTTTCAACACAATTCCCAATTGGGGCAAAGAAAGAGCATAATGGTTTTAAACATCAATCTTAGGAGAAAATTTTGCTGGATACCTCATTAAAATATTTCCTCGTCTATTTTCAAATAGAGGGTCCAAATAACTCTTAAAATTTCCTTCCATAAGAATTGACTCGTTATTTCAAGAGGGAAAGTCACTTGTATCTCAAAGAGAGGATTTGAAAAAGTCTTGAGCTTGAAAATCATCTTACCAAGCAGGAAAATCACAATCTTTCCAATTTTGGATCTCTTGGGATTGGAATGAAATCCTTTGTTTAATTCTTTGTTTGGAAGAGAATTAAGAACCTGTAATTCCCCACTGGGAAAGAGTCCTCAAATATCGTTGTAAAAATGTGTGAAATTTGCACTTATGGAAGCTTTTTTTTGTGAGAAGAATAACTGCTTCCTTGGCTAATGATTTACAACTTATCCTAAATTGCAAAACAGTCCTTCTTCGAGCAACTGGGTCAAAATTCCCTTAAGTTCTTCCTTTTGTTTAATAATATCCCCTAGAAAGATTCAAACACATCAACAATCAAGCAGATGTTGTGAATCATCATTACTTCAGGTCACAAACATCGTTTGACTCCCGATCATCATAAGCATCCATCATATGGATTACTTTTTTCATTTTTTATCTTGACTACCATCCGGGTTTAAAACTATTCTTTCCAAACCATCCCTTATAACTAACACTTTTCTTGCCCCGTGAACATCAATTAAGACCCCGTGCGGTTCTTAAGAAAGGTCTACCAAGTATCAAAGGAACACGAGGGTCTGCAACAAAGTCTAGAATCACAAAATCGACCGGGAAGTAAGAATTCTCCGACCTTTACGAACACATTTTTCGTCTATCCAAGAAGGTTTAGCAAATTGTTCGGAAGAGAGAGATTATTGTCGGCTAATTCTAGAACCATTCTATACTTGTAAGGTCAGGAATCCAAGTTTCTCCAAATAGACAAGGCATGAGATTGATACTTGCACCTAAATCCGCTAAATCTAAGTGAATATCAAACCCCGCAAAACCACAAGGAATGAGAAATGATAACTCCGCCCGAACCCGGGCACCAAGCCTTTATCGAAGCTTTTTGAGAATGACTGCAGAGCATTAGCATTCATATGTGGTCCTTGCTATTTCAATCATTTGTCTTTGTTTGTCACAAGCTTTTAACATCTTATTGAGTACATAGGCATAAAATCAAAGCATCTCCAAAGTAATGTCCACATGAATACTTTTTGAAACAATTTCCAAAATTTTTGGATTTGCACTTTGTCATTTGAATCTTTCTTTCAAACGCCTCTAAACCCTATGAAGGATATGGAAGACGGGTTTGTCTAGAAATTCTTTTGAGGAGGAGATAAACAACGTGAAACGACAGAAGAAGGCTCAGGAGAATTTGGACTGCTCACCGGTTTAACCGGATCTTGAGATTTTTTGGATAACCGGAGGTTGGATGTTTTTGGTGCTCGGTAGCACCTTATCCTTGGTCCCACGCATCGTTTTCCTTTTCATCAAAGGTTCGATTTACATCATAAAGCGGAGGAGAAGTGTGGCATCGGTGTGTAAGAAAATCCCGCTGCGAGTCGTAATGGCTCGGAACTTCACCCCTTGGGTTTTGTGATGGTATTACTGTGTTAAAGTGTAGGTACCACATAAAAGTTGAAGTTGAAGTTCAAAGGTGCTGACTTTGGTTTTGAAGAACCACTCAACATGTTTTGCAAATTGTTTTGGAATTCATTTTGTTGATTCACGAAAAGATTATGTTGATTTTTCAACTCATTCTTGAATTCACCTTTTAAAGAGTTGATTTGGTTTTGTAAAGTAGCTTGAACTTCACTCCTAATTTCAGCTTTCAAATTGGTAAATAAATTCTCATAGACGCTGCATCTAACCCTCGGTGGTTTTCTTGAAATAATGCCAATTGATTAGCAAGCACAATTTGAGAATTTTGTGGTGACTTTGAAAAGGGTACCATTTTGAAGAGGATATTCCCTTGATTGGATGGTTTAACCTGGTTTGGAAGGAAAACCATGTGGGTGAGTATTGTTTTTGCTAATGTTGGGAGGACTACTCCCCCGGAATTTCCATTTGAACAAAATTACCAACCGACAAGGCGGTTTGTTTAAATTGTTGAAATTAACATGATAAACCGGGGATTCCGTAACCTCCTCTAGTCATTGGGCACACATTAGAATTATGATTATTACCACACGTGGTACACCTTTCCTCAACCGCTTTGATCGGAACGGGAGTAGGCACAAGAGCTTTCATCATGTTTTTCATCTCATTCAATTCATTCCTAAAGGTTAAGGTCATCTTATCCTCTAATGCTGCTGCCATTTGTTGAAACTCAAAGTTAGATATGGAATTAGAAGAAGGAGGAGCATTCCGTACTACAATCACTCGCAACACGGCGTTCCGTGAACATCTAACCTTAGGCTTTGTTGACTATGATTATACCTCGTTTGGACTTTTGTAGAGAAAATTGCCAACCGCAGCAGAATAGAAGAGAACTTGATCATTATAGCTCAAGGCATGAATAGACTAGTATCCTAAATTGTGCATTAGTGAAAAACCAGGTGAAGTGACACTTCCTAAGAAGTTCCTTGAAACGCTCCCAAGCTTCGGAGAAAGATTCTTGACATAATTTGACGAAAATACGTGAATATCGTTCCGAAGATTGGTGTGTTTTTGATGGTGGGAGAAAAAGTTGACTGAACTTAGAAACCAAGTCATCCCCAAGTAGAGAATGGAATTTTGGGGTTCTTCTTCATAAGGCCACGTTTATGGCCTACCACCATCTAAAGAAAATGGAAAGAGAAGAATTTATGGGTGGTGTAGGTACAGATACCGGAACCTTTGATTGTTCTAATGCTCGTCAAAATGAACGGATAGAGCATGAGGCTCCTCATCATATACCCTCCTCCATTAAAAATAACGGTTAGGACAAAATTAATGAGAGGAGGATTTAATTTCAAAGTTTTGAGCATTAATAATCGGTACAACTATAGCACTTTTCAAACCCCCCGTTGGAGCATGGGAGTAGCACGGACCATAAGGTCGGATTCATCCGGCCATTGAATCGGCAACCAAATTTAGAGGGATTGCCTCTTGTCGGTGTCGAGATCGTCGACTATTACGTCTTCTTGGAATAGTATATTCCAAGGAGGAGCGAGTGCGCATGCACTAGTGAAAAATAAGAGAAAGAGGAATTTGAGATTAAGAAGATTATTTTTGGGGGAAATTACAATTTTTTAGTTTTTATTAAGAATGAAAACAAAAAAAAATATTTTTGGTAACCGATATTACAAGCTTCACGATAAGTCTCTAAAATAACGCACAATTACGGAAAAAAGCTTAGCGAGCCGCAATGACTGCTTAGAGAATAGCTATCACTTTCCCTTAAACTCACCTTATAGTTTGTAATTTTCGATATAGAATAAACTAACTTTCCAGTTTTCAAGATAAGTTACGGGTTTCATCAAAGCTTTAGGCACATCAGTGCCTCCCCTACTGGAAAGAGTTAACCAACCCTAGTACGACCAAGGTTTAAGAATGATCGGAGAAGGTCAACGGAGGGCTCACCACCGTAAGCTTTAAACATTACCGCAAAAGTCATCAATTTTATCATACCAAAATGGTTGAAACGTGAAATGTGTACTTTGAAATGATTCAAGACCTGTGATTGTGGTAAAACAAATTTATACACCAATAGCAATAATCCCGTAAGAATTCTTTCCAAAATACTTCTCAACCAAGAGAAATATAAAGGTAAAAATCTCACAAAAGAAAACACAATTCGTATATTTTTATCCGGGAAGTATTGTACAACTCGGGTCGTGTCCCAACGAAATCGTGAATTGAGAATTTAAGAATGATTCGGATTCGAGTCTAGAATAGTAAAGGATATTTGATTTGTTGATTACACTACAAATGTAATAGCAAGGATTAAAGAAACAATGAAATAGCACGAGAATTAAATGCACAAAATGTAATAAACGCGGGCTAAAACTGAAATTTAAAAACTAAAACACAACTTTTAACAAATTTAATATCTAAAAATCACAAATTTAAAATGAAAATTTTAGGAAAAAGAATTAGAATTTTTCAACTATTTTTCTATTTTTTATGATTTATCTAAGAAAAAGTAATAACTAAAAACTATTTTAATTCCTAGAAAATACAAATTTAATGAGAAAAATATGGAAAAATGATTTTTAGAAACTAATTAAGTGCAGAAAGTTATAAAAAATAAAAGCCCTAATTTCTACTTTTTAGTTTTCAACTAATTGGATTTATTAAAAATTTAACCTAATTTCTATTAAAACTTTTAATAATAAAAAGGAAATTAAAAGAAAATAGAAAATACAGGGTAGAAAGTGATAAAAAGGAAAGTATAGGGTAGGCGGGCGAAATAAAGGAATTTTACAATGCAGTGTAAATGGGTAACCCCACTCTTTAAGAAAAGTACGAAATAAACCCTACGAATTTGACTTATTTTGCTTATTGAAAAAGTGGTTTTCAGAAAAAACTTAAAACTACAAACTTGTAAAGTAGCTTATTCTTGACAACTTTAATGAAAGCACTTAGGACTTTAATCAACTCAATAAGCTGAAAAATAAGCACTTAGCTTGCTGTCACAGAAACATAGGCTTAAAAAGCTTTTCTAGATCTTGGCTTGTAACTAGCTTAATACTAAATGAAAATGAAAAGCAAAGGAAGCTTATTGTAGCTTAAAAGGTATACTAAAGAATTTTAAAAAGAAAAATGCTAAGTTTTAACAAAGATCACAAGAAAATTTAGATGAAAAAGAGTGCTAAATGTTGTTGCTGCTGTTTGTTTCTGCTGATGTAATTGGCTAAATCCTACAATGCAAGAAAAGCTTTTAGCTGAAAACTAATGTACTCAAGTAATACTAGAAATCTACATTATACAATTTTAAACACTCTTATACTAAAAGTCACTTAAGCTTCAAATTTGGCTTAAAACCAAAACTGTCCTGGTGCACAGTAAGAAATTTTAAGTCCTAAACTTAGTAAATCAACTCACTAACTCCTAAATCCTATGTAAAGCCTTATTATTTAACTATACTCAGCTATTTAAAGAATTGAGATATAATGCTCTTGACTTTAAGAGTCAAACAAGCCTATATCCAAACACTCCCTTATTGAAAATGCCTAAACTATATTAAGCTTAAAAACTATATAACAGCTAAAACAACTGAATCTTTTTATCTACTCCTATTAAGATCACCCTACTTAAACTAGTTCAAAGCTAAAATCTACAGCTTATTAGTTAAAACAAACTAGTTTCTCTCCTATCTATTAACTAAAACTTGACAGAATTGTAAAATACTAATATCTAAATGAGCTTTCATTTAGGAAACTTAAAACTAACATAACTATAAGCTAATGGAGAAAATGGAACAGAATTAAGCATAAGCAAACATGATTGAACAGCATTCAGACAATATTGACTAAAAATAAGCAATGTGAAACAAGCTATAAATTTGCTTAAAAATGAAATCTAGTTCATAAAACCTGAAAATTGGAGTCTCAGCTCTAGAGCCACTCTTGTAGAGTGAGTGGCTCAATTCATAAACCTAATTGGCTCCAAAGCCTCTAAACCACAGAGTAACAAGCTTAATAAGCTATTATCAGCTTATTACTTCATAAGCTCCCAATACATGACCAAACTGAATTCACTTGATCAAATTGAATGTAAAATGATTAAAAGTAGTAATTAAATGACTAAAACAGAATTTAAAAATGAACTTGAGCTTATGAACATGAATAAGCTCAAAAGAGCTTATTGAAAGCTTGTTAAGTGAAAATGGCTTAAACTTGAAAAGGTAAAACTATAAAAGCTTAGGAACTGAATTGTATTGCTCAAATGAGTGAGTACAAGCTAAAGTAGCTAAGGTACAAAAGCTTAAAGCTGAAATTCAAAAAGCTTGAAAGAAAAAGCTTAAAATACGACAAATTTAAAACTGAAAATAAAACTAGTTAACTAACTCAAAAATGAGTCCTAAGCTCCCTATTTATAGAAGATAGATGAAGAGAGGGGAGAGTTTCATGAAACTTCCATTCAATCTCAACCGTTGATCACTTTTAGAACAATTCTTGGCCGTTTGATTGGGAGATGAGGTGTTCAATCCAATCAGGATTTGACATGTGGACTAGGTGAGGTGGAAAGTGATTAATACGAGGTTTAATTGGAGATTAGAGGAGCGGGGGAGGGATTCTTGATTGATTGGGTTTGTGGTGAAATGGGCGGGAAATTCTGTTGGGAAAGTTGTTGTTCTGTTGCGATAAAGCCGGGGTTTATTTAAATGTTCGAGAGATTGACATAATTGGTCCCCGTGGTTTACACTGCCCTTTTTGTAGTTTAAAACGAGTTTGGAGATATGCAGGATTAGCCCTTGTCTTTTTTGTCCCGCCATTTGTAGTTAAAAAGGAGATTCTGAAATTGCAAATTCAGTCCTTGTGTTTTCCTTTCTTCTTTTCCTTCTTTAATAACAACTTTCCTCTTTTTGCAATTCTGGCCCTTTGAAACTTTAAGAATACAAATGAGCTTTTAGACTTTGCACACTTGTCATAATTAGCCCCTTGTCTTGATCTTGGGTTTTTGACTTCTTTGTTTCATTCTTTGACTGAGTCGGGCTGATCCGGCTGTGATCTCGGGCTGAATTTTCACTCTTGCTCTTTGTCTCTTTGTCTTTTTCCCGTTTCTTGTCGATTTTTGATCGTTTTTGCTTCTTTTTGTCTTTCCAAACCTTTCCTGCACAATTGGACACAAAAGCACACATTTTCTATTCTTTTGGCATTTAATTGGCTTTGTTTAGGCAAAATCCCGGGCAAATTAGTATACAATTAAGCAAATATCAGATCCTCATTCTCATATTTGAAGATTCACAAAAATAACACAAATAGTTAAACTTAATAACGTTCCGAGTGACGTTGTTAAACTGTTGTTATTAATGTTTTCTCTTGGGGGAGCAGCCCGGACTTGGCTTGAAAAAGAACCTCCTAATTCTATCACAACTTGGAACGATCTTGTATCCAAGTTCGTAAACTGCTTCTTTCCTCCTTCTAAGACCACCAATCTTCGAAATGAAATAACTAGATTTCAATAAAGATTTAGTGAGACATTTTCAGAAGCCTGGGACCGATTTAAAGATCTTCTTAACAAATGTCCCCGTCATGACTTTTCTCCTCTCCATTAGATTGATACTTTTTACAATAGTTTAAATCAATCTGATCAGGATTCTCTTAATTCTGCAGCTGGTGGTAATTTCTTGACTAAGAATACCCAAGAGGCTTTGACTATTATTGAGAACAAATCTAAAGTTCAAACTTCTCAAAACAAACCTTAAGTTTTAAGTGCTAGTGTGAGCTCGACTCAAGATGCTGCTATTACCGCTCTCACTAAGCAGGTTAAAGCTCTCCTCTCTTCTATGAACCGACCAATTAATTCAATACAAAATTGTTGTGAGAGAGTGTCCAGCCACCGGTGGATACACTTAAGAGGACGTATATGCTACTACGGGTACCTATTATGCAGGTGGTAACTTTTACCAACCCCAAGGTAACCGTAATCTTTTAAGCTATCATTCCAATAATTATCTTGGACAACCCAGATTTAATCATGGAAATAATCAGAATCAGGGAAACAATCAAGGAAATAATCAGGGAAATTATCAAAATAATCAAAACAGGAACCAGAATCAGAACCAAAATCGATATAATTAAGGTTCTTAAAACCAAGGGTATAATCAGAACAGAGGTTAAAATTACAACCAAGGAAATAATTACAATCAAAATCAGGGATATAACCAAGGACATAATGTTAATCGGAACCAAGCTCCAAATCAATCTCCTTCGGATGAATTGTTGAGACAGTTCTTGATATCAAACCAATATCAACAAGCTTTTAATCAATCAATATAAAACCAAATGACAGATTTAAAAAAGGTTCTCATGGAAAGACCTTAGGGTGTGCTGCCGAGCAACACCGTTCCCAACCCACGAGAAGATCTTAAAGTTATCACCACACGGAGTGGTGTTACTTTAGCTGGACCCTCAGTTCTTCCTCCTCTTTCTTCTTTTAAGGAGGTAGAACAAGACCAAGAGACGATAACGGACTAGGTACTTACCGAAAGTACCACAAGAGTCCCACCTCCAGTAGTCCAGCCATCTCCCGCTTCTACTTCTTCTGAGCTTTCTCCTGCTCCTACTCCTGCTCCTGCTTCTTCTTCTGTGATTCCTGAGCGAAATCCTCATCAACCTCCAATTCCATATCCTTCGAGGTTGAATAAGGAGAAGCTTCAAGACAAGTCTGATATACAAATTCATAGTTTCTTGCAAATGTTTAAGAAACTATACTTCAATATCAGTTTAGCTCACATGCCTAAGTATGCTAAAATGGTTAAAGATCTCCTTACTAATAAGGAGAAACTTCTTGAATTGGAAAATACTCCCTTGAATGAGAACTGCTTAGCTGTGCTCCTCAAAAAGTTACCCAAAAAACTTGGAGACACTGGGAGATTTCTCATTCCATGTGATTTCTATAAGCTTGAGTCATGCATGGCCCTAGCTGATCTAGGTGCTAGCATTAACTTAATGCCCCTTTTTGTATAGAAGAAACTATCTCTTCCTGAGCTTACTCCCACTCGAATGACCCTCGAGTTAGCTACCCGGACTGTTGCTTATCCAGTCGGTATAGCCGAGGATGTCTTCGTACAAGTGGGGAAGTTCACTTTCCCAGCTGACTTTGTTGTCGTCGACTACGATGTCGATCCTCGGGTTCCCCTTATCTTAGGGAGACCTTTCTTGAGGACGGCCTATGCACTTGTCGACGTACATGGAGAAGAGTTAACTCTTTGAGTCGGTGATGAGAAATTAGTTTTCAACGTTGAAAGCACTTCAAAATTTCCTCAAAAGGATGGTGATGAATCAATCCATAAGATTGATATCCTTGATATCACATGCAAGGATCATTTTCATGAAGTGCTAAATATTCAAAAATCAATTAATCCGATGAGTGGCAGTCCCACTCCTTCTTCTGACCCTGTGGTCGCATCTCTCTCCTCTTCTCTCACTCCCTTCGAGGATAGTGATTTTATTTTAGAGGAGATCGACATTTTTCTTGCTTCTGATGATTCGACATCACCGAATGTTGATGATGGAATATTTGATCCGGAGGGAGATATCCGTCTTATTGAGGAATTATTAAATGATGAAATCCCGAATGATCTCCCTCCTCATCTTCTTGTGTTTGAGATTAATGACACTGAAAAGATTAAAACTTCTATTGAAGATCCTCCTGATCTTTAGCTCAAGGACTTACCTCCCCACCTCGAGTACGCATTTTAGAGGGAACTTCCAAGTTACCCATCATAATCGCTAAAGACTTGAAGAGGGAGGAAAAAGAATAGCTGCTAAAGGTTTTAAAGTCACATAAGCGGGCGATAGCTTGGATAATATCTGATATTCGGGGCATTGATCCTAATTTTTGAACCCATAAGATATTAATAGAAGATGACTTTAAACTGGTTGTTCAGAACCAGAGAAGGGTAAATCCTAAAATCCATGAAGAAATTAAAGCAGAGGTTATCAAACTTCTCGATGCTGGATTGATTTACCCTATCTCTGATAGTTCTTGGGTGAGCCTTATTCACGTCGTACCCAAGAAAGGGGGTATGACGGTAATTACTAGTCCTACAAGAATGGTCACAGGTTGGCGCGTTTGTATTGACTACCAAAAGTTAAACGATGCCACCCGTAAAGACCATTTTCCTCTTCCTTTCATGGGCCAGATGTTAGAGAGTTTAGCAGGAAATGAATTCTATTATTTCTTAGATGGTTTTTCTGGATACTTTCAAATTCCTATTGATCCCCAAGACCAGGAGAAAACCACCTTCACCTGTCCTTATGGAACATTTGCTTATCAAAGGATGTCTTTCGATCTTTGCAATGCTCCTGGGACTTTCCAAAGGTGTATGGTGGCTATTTTCTACGATATGATTGAGAAAACCATGAAAGTTTTCATGGATGACTTTTCGGTCTTTGGGGATTCCTTATCTTCTTGCCTCTCCTATTTAGACATGATGCTAAAACGGTGCGAAGACACCAATCTAGTTCTAAATTAGGAGAAGTGTCATTTCATGGTCAAAGAGAGCATTGTCCTCAGCCATAAGATCTCTAAAACCATAGTGTATACGGATCACTCGGCTTTAAAGTATCTATTTACTAAACAAGACGCTAAGCCGAGGCTACTCCGATGGATTCTCTTACTCCAAGAATTTGATATAGAAATTCGAGATAAAAAAGGAGCGGAGAATCTAACGGCTGATCATTTGAGCATATTAGAAAATCCTCATCAAATGGATCTCGTTGGTATGGAAATGAATGACGATTTTCCACACGAGTCCCTAAATATAATTTCTCTTAATCCTGATAATGAACCCTTGGTATGTGCTTAAATACACATACCTTTTACCTTTAAAAACGAGCTGAAATAACCAAAAACGGACTTAAAATGCCAAAGATACGCTTGTTTTGCTAAATGTATTGTGCAGGAACGG